>JBAMYA010000014.1:11623217-11642750 GCA_037176975.1 Arrhamphus sclerolepis | reverse complement strand
TATATATACACACACATAATCTTTTATTTGTTGTTTTTTTTTTAATTTATTTTATTAAGTAGGTGCTTCTGTTTACCAGAAGCGTGTAACGCTGAAAGTTCACAGAGGAAGTAGCTGATTTATGTTAATGAAGGAGTTGAGGTTTAGCAGCGCTGGCTGGGAGCCGCCCTTCATTCACCACATGGTTAAACCAGAGTCTACTCGCGCCACTTTCGCAATCTTACTACGATTCACAAACTCCTGGCAAATCAAAATAGTAGCACATGGTCGTGTACTTTAGTTTTATTACAATCCTTTGCCGACATTCTTTCCATCCCAGTTTTGCAGATATACAAGAAACAGTGTGAGTAAACGGTAAGTCTGAACAAGTGAGTGAAGATGGTGGATTTTAGAAGCTTGTGTCTTATACCGCGCGTTATTGGCAAGAAACCTGTTGTTAGCCTTTTCGGTACATGCGTCAGCAAAGTGAAATGCTCTAAATTGTACACCACTCGGGATAGTTTAAAACGTTATTAAGGGAATGTTTAATATACTGCGTTTAAAAAAACAGTGTTGCAGAGGCGCATGGCAACCTCTCCTCCATGGTTGTAGAATGAGGGAGATTTGAAAAGCATGTGTTGCTGCTGCACCAGTCGGTATATCGGCGAAGTGGTTCGCTCGTGAAAATCGAGCGTTCCACGCCTGAACTGCATCTGCTGGCCGCGGACGTGTATGTCCGTGCTGTCGAGCACGTGTTTTTGAAAAAAGTAACATTTTGAGGCGAATTATTTAGGAATGGTATGCGTTTAAAAGTGCCCCCAGAACAAAGCAGCAGCACATGGGATCGCAACAGGCCGCGCGCCTCTGCTATAATACCGCGAGTTAGCTGCTAGCGCGGACACGCTTATGTTTATAAAATTACTTTATCAACATTAACTCGGTTTGGTCCCTTTTTTTTTGTTCGTCCAGTTTCGTTGATGGTGTCGATCGTCTGAAATACAAAATTATATAATTGTACGTTTATCATGCGCATGGGTATGTGTGATTTGGTTACGAGTGAGCCATTAGAAGTTGGCTAACACGAAGAAATGCAGTGCTTAGAAGTGAACGAAGTGTGCTTGCAGATATTTAAACAATATCCAGCGGACTTATTGCTCGAACGCTGACGGATTTTTATCACCAATATCTATCTTGACGGATTAAAGGTGTATTCTCGTGGTCAACCGCAGTACCATGCTTCATGCACTAGCTCCCTCAGCTAACACATGCACGCTGTGTTGACGGATTAGCTCGTTGTGTGTTGGACTGTCAAGTTTTCGTACACTCGTGGGACGTCGATTCGTTGCGCGTGTTCGGAACTTATACGCCCCATTTCTATGTTTTAGACATTTTCTTTGGAGTTTA
Organism: Arrhamphus sclerolepis; assembly: GCA_037176975.1. NCBI lineage: Eukaryota > Metazoa > Chordata > Actinopteri > Beloniformes > Hemiramphidae > Arrhamphus > Arrhamphus sclerolepis. The sequence goes on along the minus strand of JBAMYA010000014.1, from coordinate 11,641,367 downwards.
ACTGTGTTTTCCACGGGGCAGAGTTGTATTTATTATTAAACATCGAAACCGATGACTCGCGGGCGCCATGTTAGCGCATGGGGGAGGGGTGAAGAAATGTGGCTGGAGCGCGAGCGTCGCTGTCCTCCAGCAGTCAAGGTTCAAACTCGGGTTTCATGTTGAAATTTGATATCGAATACTTGTAAACATCTGGTCATGTCTAGTGTGTTGACATCCGGTAGTCAGTTTACTAATGTACTATACGCTGACAGTAATTTGAGAAGGAGCACTTCCATAAATAAGATGTTCATTTGTGTGACTATGTTTTCTTTTTGTTTGTTTTTCTTTTGAAGAAGCATTTCCTTTTAACCAGTTTAATTCAAAAATTGTCTCATCCATTTCAATTTATAGACCTCCCTAACATGTATTATGTCATTTTTCTTTTTTCTTTTTTCGTTTTATGTTGCCTACATTTGTTAAAATGTAGGTTTTGTACTCTTGGTTCACATATTCTCCAATTTGACCTTTTTACACCTATAAAAGACACTAACAGCAGTCGGTTTCAAATGCACCTGTAGACATGCTTGTGATGTAGTATACCTCACTTTGGGGTTCTTTTAAGTCTAGAAAATTCAAAAACGAGTCAAAACCTTTGACACAATAACTGTGTTACTCTAGTGGCAAAAGTCGTTGCCATGCTTACATGTCCATTACATCCTGAAAGTATTCACAATGCTTCACTTTATCCACATTTTATGTTACAGCCTTATTCCAACAATGGATTAAATTAATTTTTTTCCCCTCAGAACCCTACACACAATACCCCACAATAACAATGTGATTTATTTTACTTATTTATTGAGATTTATTTCAAATTTATTTAAAAAAAACAACCACAAACTGTATAATCACATATCCATAAGTATTCAAAGCCTTTGCTCAGCACTTTGTTGCTGCACCTTTGGGACCAATTACAGCCTCAAGACTTGAGTATGATGCCACAAGCTTGCCACGCCTGCCTTTGGGCAGATTCACCCTTTCCTCTTCGCTGAACTTATCAAGCTCCATGAGGTTGCATGGGGAGCATTGGTGCACAGATATTTTTGGATTTCACCAGAGATGTTCAGTTGCATACAATTCTGGGCTCTGGATGGGCCACTCAAGGACATTCACCGAGTTGTCTTGACGCCACTCCTTTGATATCTTGGCTGTATACTTTGGGTCATTGTCCCGCTGAAAGATGAAACCTCTCCCCAGTCTGAGGTCAAGAGTGCTCTGGAGCAGGTTTTCCTGCAGGATGTCTCTTTACATTTCAGAATTCATCTTTTTTTTTCCCTCTATCCTAACTAGATTTCTAGTTCCTGCTGCTGTAAAACATCACTACAGCATGATGATGATGCTGCTGCCACCATGCTTTACTGTAGGGATTCTACTGGCCACATGTTGCGCAGTGCCTGGTTTCCTCCAAACATGACGCTTGGCATCCACGCCAAAAAGTTCAATCTTTTACATCAGACCAGAGAATTGAATTTCTTAAGGTCTGGGAGTTCTTCGGGGTCCTTCTAGAGAACTTCAGGCGCTTTGCCATGTGCCTTTTATGAAGGAGTGGCTTCCGTCTGGCCACTCTTCCATACAGGCCTGATTGGTGGATTGTTGTAGAGATAGTTGTCCTTCTGGAAGGTTCTTTTCTCTCCAGAGGAACACTGGAGCTCTGACAGAATGACCATTGGGTTCTTGGTTGCCTATCTAACGGAAGATTGAAGAAAAACAAAGAATTTAATCTTTTTGTTTGTTTGTTTTTTGTTTTTTTTTTTAACAAAAAAGGGCTGTAAAATAAAATGTGGACAAAGTGAAGTGCGGTGAATACTTTGCAGATGCACTGTTGTCTTGTGATTAAAAACATGCATGCAGGCAAATAATTATACATCACTATTAGACCCTTTTAAAAAAATGTTAAAAAAAATTTCATTTATACCTTAAGGTATTAAGGTATTTTACTAATTTACTTTTGTGCGGTTTTGAGGCAGATGGCTCGTTCCAGAGAGGGAGTTCTGCAAGAGGCCTAGTCATGTAACCATTTACTACACTAGTTACATGATATTGATGCTATTTAGAGGAAACAGCCTATTCCTTTATTTCAAAAACTGCATTCGCTGTCCAGACACCTTACCTTTCCAAAATCCCTTTCATTAGGCATTAGGCAATGAACACACCACCTTGCTTTTCATCAACAATAAAAGGGGTCCATGCAATGCGAGCAATTCATCGCATGTAATTGACACTAGTCACTAAAGTGACTTGATTCATGGCTGATTTATACTTCTGTGTCAAAGCAGCAACACCATAGGTATGGAATCCTACACCACAAGCTACACCTGGCCTTGATGCGTTCACTCTGTCAACAGCACGTTGCGTCAATGCGGACCAAAAGGAATTTGATTTGTCTTTTTGGCAGATTTTTTCTTAGTATTACTTCTTCATTGTCTTCCAGTTGGGTAGAATGATAGTTTGCTGCAATGTCTGTAAAAACGGCTGATGCTAAGTGTTTATTAGCTCTAAGTCACGTAAAATATATTTGCAGAAAGGAACCCACACTGCCGTCTTGTTGCTGATGGTGTATTTATGGAGTGTCGTAAACAACGTGCTAGTATAAACGCAAAGGAGGCACAGGTGTCGTGTGAAACATCCTTCACTTGAGTCAGTGTTGATGACCAACCTCCGTAGGGGAAATATTACTAAAAACTATTATTTTGAACTTGTCAATTATTTTGACTTGAAGTGTTTTGGGGTTTCTTTTTCCTCAGAAAGCTTTTCATGTGTGGAAAAACACAATTTAACCCAGCTTTTTTTTTTGGAAATGTTGCAACGCTCAGTTTAGACCTGGGTCAAGAAATGACCAACCACCAGAACACGCAGCGCAACCATCAGCTTTGCTTCACACCCGGCAAGTCCAGGGTTTAAGTGATCTATGTGTCCTTGTTTTAGTTATGAAATGTTAAAATCTTTGGAGTTGTCTTCTGTTAGGGTGTGATTTATTTATTTGTTTTAAATTATATAAAAATGAAAAGGAATCTAATAGACTGATGCTTTACAATGGAACAAGTTTTAAAAAATGAAAGGGCCAACATTACATGCGGGACACAGAAGTTGCCTTGGTGTATTTGTACACATGGAAGGCTGGGATGAGACGTGCGGAGATGTAAAAATATTGGGAATTTCAACAAACCCCTTTCTGTCTGTCCTTTAGACCATGAAACACAGAAATGTTTAGTTCTGAATGGCAAGCCCAGTTGAAGGATAAATTCACTTTGTGTCTCTAGAATATGAGGGGACACTATCTAATACAACAAATCAGAGGACCAAGTTTCTTTCACTTTTTGATGAAATAGCCCTTTTCACATATGGAACTAAACTCTAAAGTGTTTAATGCTTTTCCTACTAAATCAAGCTATTTATTTACGGAAGGACCAAAATGCGTCAGTCCTTAGAATATTTGGCAGTCCGCCTTATCATGTGACTGAAGTAATATATTTTTTTTATTTTGTGATATTTCATGATGTGGAATGCCAGATTTTGGTTTAATCTTTGGTTGCATTGTGAAAGAAATGTTCCAGTTTGATGAAAGAAACTGTTTGCTTTAAATGTTTATGTATGTGGCTCCAATAAATTAGACATTATGTCCAGGGCGTAGAAGCAAAACAAGTAACCGCTTCATAAATATGTACTTGGTCACATACAATGTTTTTCAGTGTTTTCTATAATTTATAAGATTTTAAGGTTTTAAAATCTTGCGAATAACCATTTCAGCAAATAGCATGCAAATGGAGCTTTTGCAGTCTTAACAGGACGTTTCAGATGGTTATAATGCAAATTTATTTGTATAGCCCATTTCATTCACAAAGGAAACTCGAAGTTCTTTACAAAGGCAGAACATATGAATATAAACAACATATGAATACAAATCCAGAAGAACTTAATTAAGACATAGGACTCAAACAAAGTATATAAGTATTTGTTCATTGGACTGTTAAGTCATAACAGGCTTCAAAAATGTTATTTCCTTTACAATTGTGATTGAATAATTTTATGCTTTCTGTGAAAAGTTCTAATGACTCTTATACGCCTTAGCAATGACAAGTAGGTGTGGAAGTGGATTGAGTTTTGTAGTCTTGTTGTTTAGGTCAGTAGTTTTGTCAGCTGTGATCTCTACACCTTTGGTTTAAATCCAACAAATTACTTAATCCGATTGAAATGGCCCACAGTTTTAATTTAGCTGAGAAAATGTTCTTTGCATTGCTTTAGTTTAAATATAAATTCACATGACAATATTAGCTCACCCAGTGCATTCTTTCCAGTGCTGGATGTGAAGTGCTGTGACGCAGCATATTGGTGTTAATTCTACTTGTCGCCACAAGGTGATGTCATTAAGTGTCACATTCAAGTGTAAAAGCATAACAAAAAAATGTATGAATAAAAGCAGTGACTGAAATGACATTTGTTCAGTACAACTGTTTTCATAAATGTGTATACAAGTATAACAAATATGCAAGATGGGTTATAGTTAGCTTTAAATATCTTCATCAAATGCCCCTGCATTTGGAATTGGTTTGGGGGGGCAATTCCTGGCATTGATTGGTATTTCTTAAATTTGCTTAGTCAGTAGATCCTACAGGGTCCATCATTGTAAAGGTAGACACAAAGGTTGGGAAAAAACCCTGTCAGTTTCAGTCCTTTTGTTTTCAAGTTAATGTCAGTTACTTTATTGAAATTCTTGAATTCCAGTTTGTGAAATATCAAGATGTGCTGCTTGTTCCATTATACAGAAGTTTAATTGGAGAAATGTTTGCCAAAGAAAACACCTTAGAGACCCAGCCTCACAAGCTTATCAGTGTTTTTCTAAATGTTTCCACATTTTGTCAGTTGCATGATGCTGTAATGTCAAGACTTGATTTAAGTTGCTGACATTCATTCCTTTTTGTGTTTGTTTCCCTTTCTTTTTTGCAGAGCTCTGTGTGCATCGCTGTGTTCTGGACACCCATCACTGTGGATGTAAAGGCATCACCAATCGATGAAAGTCACAGTAGTGTCAAAGTGCTTACAGTGCAGGTAGTTTTGTAAAATCTACTGCAGTGAAGGCACTTTCAGCACTGCTCTGATAATGTGAACTAAAGGATCTGCTCATTTACTGACACAGCTGGTTTGTACAAGTCAAACGGACATTCAGTCATTTGTACATGTGTAAACGCGTATGAGGCAGGACCGTGACTTGTTGCTCTTTCGTCCCTGCTGTTCTGAACTAACAGTCTGTCAGGTCAACATGCTGTCTTTGTGATGCACCCCTTTATCTCAACATTTTAGGTGTGTGTAAAATCGGTGTGTTTAGCAAAATTCCTTTTCCCACAATGTCACCAAAATATTTTTTTCATCAAAGGATTTGTGTAATAACAAAATCATATATCAAATCAGAAGTGTTTGTAATACAAGGAATGATTTGCCTCCTTTAAAGTGAATATTTAACAATGTTTTATATAAAGTAATAGCTTTCTAAAGGTTACACCTGCTGAGCCTCTCTGCTTTAAGCACATAGGCCGTATCTTTTCTGCTTAATCATAACGGTCGAGTAAATGTGACAGTTGGAAATTCAACTGTAGCCTATTTGTGTGACAAGGATGCAAATGTTAGTGAGACACAAATTAAGACATTCTGTTGCTTCAAAATATTATAGGCCAAAAGTATGTTGGAAAGTATAATGTGGACATGAGTTCTTGCCATGAGAGAAGCGATGATGATGTAGGGAAACTTCCTTCTCTAGTGCTTATGCTAAGGTGCATCTAGTGCAGATAGTGAAATAGACTAGCACCTACTGCCCTAAGTGCTCCTTCTGGCATAAGGGGCTGGGACTCTCGTCTGCCTTGTGTCCATGTGCTTAGACACAAATCTAATTGTCAGTTCTCTGTTAGTTTTGCATAGTTGCGCTGCGAGAAGAAATGAGTTGTGCAAATCTATGCAAAACTGATGGTGGCCTGTTTTTTCATCCGAATAACGCTTCTTCCCAGGTGGCGGTCACCCAGGTTACCCCTAGAGCTCTGTTAATAAGGTAAATGCAGGTTTCAGTAGTATTAAAGTGCTTATAGTGCAGGTAGTTGTATATAATTCTACTGCAGTGTGAGCACTTAAAGTACTTCTAGACTTCATCTTCATGGAAAAGTCAGGACATAGCTCATGCTTGTGGGTCTCTGGTTAGTTTTGCTGGTTTGCTTTCAGCTTTTCGTTGTACTGCTGTGCAAATCCATGCAAAACTGACCATGGAACTGAAATCAATCTTTCGGAAGAAGTCCTTTTCTGTGCAGGTTGGGAGAGGTTGCAATGCTCTGTGCCTGTGTGGTATTGCACTTGTCCCGGCCTGTGGAGGACACGGGAATTGTTCTGCATCTGTGAATGACACCACCTTTGGACCCAATTACCCTGATGGTACCACTTGTCTGGTTTGTACAGTCTGAATGAGAGTCCTTCCCCCCTGAAACTACTGAAGTTTGAAAATAAAACGCTTCGACTGCTCACTTGTTTTGTGTTTTTCCTCTTTTTGTAACCCTGATTACCTCTGTAAAAAGTGTAACTGTAAAATGATATGATACGGAGAAACATTTCACAAATTTCCCCCAAAACTTTGGTACTCATGGAAATGCTTGAGCAAAGCTGAAAAGTTTTTTTTTTTTTCTCCTCCTCCAGCGTGTAAATAGATTTCAGTACCCTTTTTAAACCTAATCATGTGAAGTAAGTTTAAAAAAAAAAATCATTCAAAAATACTTAAATCCCTGAAGAGAATTTTAGTAATATTAATTTGATGTGCATGCAGGTATACAAAATTTGTATTCATAATGCGTTTAGCTCTGGTTAAATATATATATACACACACACACACACATGCATGCAATGGCATGATTGCAATTATGATTACATCCAACAGAGGGAGCTAGCTGCCAACATAATGTTGGTTCTGCCTCATATAAGCCTGTAGGCAATCTCAGTAGAATGCCTAAAGCACTGAAGGTGTTGAACATGTTAAAATTATACTTTTGATTTCAATGTAAATTTTGCTTGTGCACTATTGGTCAAGAAAGGAACCATGCTGTTTGTTTTGTTTTTTCTCCCCTCCCCTACCTTCCTCATTCTTAACTTAGCATCCATCATTTGTCCCAGTGTATAACAAGGAAGCATGCCTTCTGTTTTTAGCCTAAATCCTCTTATAAAATAAATGTTCAACCTATCCTATAAAGAAATGCATACACATCCAATATATCCAGCAAACCCCTGGTCAATGAGCAACGTTTCCCTTATTCAATATTGTATGGTGGGCTGCCAGAGGGAGCCATTTACTGGTGTGTTCAACTTTCATTACACGTCCTCTATACTTGACAGACAAGATAAATGGGAACCATCCAGAGAGGACTTGAACTCAGAGATGCATTTCTGCTTGTCAGTCCACGCCTTAGTGCTCTAACAACCTATATTTAACTTGATGTCTCGGAAATCTCAGGCCTTTATGAGACTTCGATTGCTCTGTGATTGTAGGTTGTCAGGTAGATGCCACCTGGTGACTTCAAGTTGTTGCACTAATGTGGCCTTTCTGACAGAGATCACCTTGTACTGTATTCTTCCTTTCAAATAAATTTATTGAAATTAAGTAACCAAAGGAATGCTTATGATGTAAACACATGGTTAAACCCCTTTTGTAATGACCTCTTAGTACTTATGTCTACTAACGGCATGTCCGACTGGCAGTCGGTTAGTTTTTTTTTGTTTGTTTTTGTCGAGACCGACCTATCTTACTCCAATAACGACTTAACAGATTACTGCAGAATTTCAGATATTAATAGGTCCCAGAGGATGAATCCTAGTGACTTTGTTGATTTACTGACATTTTGTTTAGAGTTGCCATAAAGATAATATGAGCTTATGTGTCAGATGGTGATACAGATCTCTGACACATTACAGCATCAGACCAATTGCCAATAAAATAATGACATTGCTACAATCTTGGCAGAGCTACATCCTCTGCTACATTTTGTTCAGTGCTCTTACCAGTAAATGTAATCTGGCTGGCCACAATAGTGAATATAGTCCACCTGTGTGACACCAGCAGGTATCTAGTAGTCAAAGCATCACTGGACATATACAGTTGGACCAGAAATTCAGTTGCTGAACTTTTCATGTTTTAGCTCAGTTATGATTACCAAAATTATTTCTATTTGCTAAATTACAGAATAATGAGGGATTTTTTTTTTCTTTTTAAAAAAAAAAAGCTTTGGAAGCTTCTGATAGGTTAATTGACAACATTAGAGTTGATTGGACATGCACCCGTTGATGTACTGCACATGTAGTAAACTAAACAGACCTTTTGCCTCAAACACACTGCTTCTTTGTATGACATCACGGGAAAATCTGAAGAAATCAGACAAGATATCAGGAAGATAATTGTAGACTGCCGCAAGTCTGGCTCATCCTTGGGCACATTGCACGGATGCTTAAAGGTGCCACATTCAAGGAGGAGGTTGGCAACCCATGAGAACACCCTCCCAACTGTAAACTACGGGGGTGACGGCATCATGTTGTCAGGGTGTTTTGCTGCCATTTTGTACTTCACAAAATAGATGGCATCGTGAGCAAAGAACATTATGTAGAAATATTGACACATCATCTCAAGACATCAGCCAGGAAGTTAAAGTTTGGGCACAAATGGGTCTTCCAAATAACTAACGCATACTGCCAAAGTATTTACAAAGTGACTAGCTTATGTATCTTTTTATGCAGTGTATAAACTTCTGGGTTCAACTGTAAGTTCATCGCAGCAAGTTGCCCACTTTACAGCTCAGTCTCTAAGAGCTGGAATCCACCAATCTGTCATTCAACCAGCCGTCTAACCAAAAATACAAACCAGAAGTAGATTTAGAAGATGTTTCAGGTTAATGGATAGGGAACAACTTAATTTTATTCTATTTATTATTTTGTAATGCCTGGATGATATTGACTGTAAAAGACGTCAACAACTGGGCAAATTTTTGCCAATATTTTCCACTTGTTCAAAGATAAAGTCTATAATGTCTTGCAGGAAAATGGTAGCACGTGAATTGCACTTTATAGCAAATATTGAATGGAAATTAATTGAATCTGGACTATATCTTACGAATTTAACCTCCTGCATGACTTTTTTGACATCACCCTGTTGGCATCTAATAAAACAACCAAATTGTCCATGCACAGCTCAAAGACTACTAGAGGTGTGGTAGTGCTGTGCAGTCTTCCCAAGATGGACAATCAATCAAGAATTTGCAAGAATTTTTCATAGAATACAAAAAAAACGACAACATCTGAAAACCAGCAAACACACACACATTCACCATCACACGCCAAGATCCATGCCAAGAAATGTTAATTATAAAAGAGCAAGAATGGAGGAAACACTGAAGGTTGACAAAACTAAAATACATAAAACACATAACAGCACATTTCTATTGATTCTAATACAAGGATTCTGTATTGTTCATATAGTCAATATCATCCCAGTTTATACTGGCATTAAGCTTTCCTGATGAATAATTGTCTGGCCATTAAATTGAGTATTATTTTCATCAATCTCCTCTTGTTTGATGACTATTTTAATACAACGGTGGAAATGGATGAATTAAGGATTTGGAACATCATACATACCAGTGCATCATACATCATGCACTAGAGGTATGTGATTTGCACCCGGCCATCTGCTGATCACAGAGGTCTGAAACACCTTCCCCCGTGTGTTTGGCAGCTGCATCTCAACAGTGTTCTGCTCAAGCTGCTGCATCACAGGTTTGGGAGAGGGAAAGGTGGCACATCCTTCCTCTAACTGAGGGGAAGGATGCGCCACCTGACGTGACATCATACACAGCCTCTTCAACTGCTGAGTGTCTTCAGGAGGCGAGGCAGACTTGACAACACAACTGCAAAAGCAAAACACTATCAGTTCTTCTGGGACTTTTCAGGAAGGAATGCTGTTTCTGCACTGAGTGACATTTCAATACAAACACTGATATTCCTATTCCTTCTATTCTGAAGTGTTCATCTAGTTTCTCTAAATAATAATTAAGGAAAACTTATTAAATGTTTTGTGTTTTATCAGTCAAAAAGCTCTCATTGTGGTCATAAGTCCTCTTAAAGTGTCTGTAATTGACAGAAATCTTGTCTCACCTGCAGCCTGCTCCCTGTCTCTTCCTCTTTGTTTTCTTGCTTCTTTCACATTAGACTTCTAATCTGAGACCAGCTAATAGAAGCGCTTCATATTTGTTGGGTTTGACAGCATAAGATCACGTCCTAACTTTCTCTGTCCAACTTCAAATGAATAAAGTTAGAAGTTGTTCTGTCTGTCTGATGATCCTTGTCCTGCATGTTTTGAATAATTTATTATCTACTTCGTAGCTTTTGTATCAAACCAGATGCCCGAACCGCATCAGTTGGCTCCTCATTATGTGAGGTAGCAGCGACTCTTTTCCAAGTCTCCCAGCAGAGCTTCTCACCCTATCTCAAACCTGCCACTTATTTAATCACCACCTTGATTGAGGGGTTTGTATTTCTGAATGATCCTGCAGGAGCTATGTCGTTCGGAGCCTGGCCCCAGGCTGGGTCCCTGATAGGGGACAGGTCAGACCATGTGCTGCAAATGTCGATCACAGCTGAGTTACTTTCATTAGTGTAAATAAATTAGTCATCTGCTCAGTGGAATACGTCTCATGCCAATCTTTGTGGGTGACATTTTGTTCAGCAGGCGTGAATATTATTCATAAAAGAAATAGAAAATATATTACTGGACAGAAGATCGTATCTATGTCCCAGAACACGCAGCTTCATGAGCCATTTTAAAACTGTGATGTACCTTTTAACCAGGACCGTCAAAGCTTCTGCGTGTCACTCTTAAGAGTTATCTATTCATAGCCATGGAAAAAAAGAAACACCGTTGTCTTTTCCAGTCTAATTAAGATACATTCTTGTCAGCACTCCTTGTCGGATGTGTTAGGCTTTCAGCCTTTCTGCGTGATTGTGTTTCATGTTGTGGACCTCCACTAATCTGCATTCAGAGTTCAGCTCCTCTCTATCTCAATCCTTCTTTTCATTTATGGAGAGAATTTTTTTTTCACTACCCTCTTAACCCATGACTGGTTGATGGTTTTCAGCTCAGGCTTATGCAAGGCTGACTTTTGATTGTGAGCAGCCATTGCCTTCGCTGTCCCCTGGATTAGTGAAGATGATAGACAACACCAGAGCCAACAAAACATTCCTTCATTTTGTGTCTGGATACAATGTGCTCCCTTGTCCTCCAAGTAACAAATGAAATCACGCACACACACACACACACAAATCAATATGCCACCATTCCTTGGGAATCAAACTGATGGGAGTCTGTTTGTGCAGTCCTCAATTATTTGGACTCCCTGGTGCAATTGTTGTTGTGAATTTTCTTTTTCAAGGATTACAGAAAAAAGAGGATGTATGAGCATGAGTGTGAGTCATTCTTCATGGAGGTTTGGTGTTGTTTCACCATTATTTAAAGGACCCTAACTCATCCAGACAATCCAGAATAGTTAATCAACAACAGACCTGAACATTGAATCTTGACAGTTACCACTCACCACCCCCAGTGACACGCATGATAGTCACAATTTGTCAAGTATCATTCCATCTTCACCTTATACAGGTATGACTGAATTCAAAGAAACCTGGTTAGCCATTGGTATAACTTGCAGGGCTGATTGAATATTCAGAAGAGACCTTGTGCGTGTTGATGTTATGTCTCAGGGGATTGTTTAATTCTGCTAACAGACACAAAAAAGCCTGTGTCAGCCACGCTGCTGAGGCTGCAGTTCTCCTCTGGCATTCATTCTGATGGGGGTCGGTTCCTTCAGCTGACCTCTGTGAGTTAACCACGGCACTGTCTCTGGGATCATGCCCGACCGGAGAATGAACTCCTGCTTTAAGTATGCATGCGGCACACAGCAGCTGTCAATATATGCTAATGCACCTGTGAATTAGCCATGAAAAACAATTAATTTTCAGAGCAGGATGATGAGCTGTTTTCACGAGAACCATTACCACATTCTTTTGTGCTGCAACACTTGCTGACGTTGTGGCTTCTGAAATGAGACATGCATTGAATTCCCAGGAAGTACATTCAAGATTAGGTAACAGTCTCTTGTCCACTTAATATACAATACGCATTCTTGATTTTTTGCTATGCTAACAGTTGGCCTTTGTGATTTATTTTGAGTGAGTAATTCTACGTTGTCGATTGGTAAAGATGCATCAAAATTTTCCAAAGCAAAGAATCTGAGTACATTCAACAACGGATCTATAAATTGTATGTAAATAACCCTTCAGAGCAGGGGTGTCAAACTATTGGCCACATCATCACCTTGGTTACCTTTAAAATGATGGTTATTCTCCATTTTCTGAATGTTGTCAGATTTCCCGCTCGTCATTTAAAAAAATAAATAAAAGTTGTCACAAAATCTCATATCTTATAAAAGTCTGCAACTTTTATCATTAAACTGAGGCTTTTATACTAAAACAACAAATTATTTTCATGTAATTGCAAATTTCAAAAACCTTCTCAAAAAGCCAATTTTGTTGTAAAGCAGAAAAGTTTTTTAAAAATAAGTTGACCTTTTTTTTTTTGAAAAAAGCAAATTTTCCAATCAACACATTTTAAATCAATTTAAAATCACAAATTGGGGCTTTTTTAACTTAGAATTACATTTATTTTTTTGTTGTTGTAAAATATCAACTAAAATGGCAAATTTTCTATAATTTCAACCTTTTGTCCCAATATCACAAATCAAATTTTTGTTGTAAAAAAAAAGTACATTTTCCAAAAATTACAAAAAATAGCAATTTTTTTTGTAAAATCTTTTGCAAAGGTTTGCTAAATTTAAACTTTTTGACATAAACCAGCTGCTCTCCATTATTCTACTTTTTGTTGCCAGTTCTGAATCAACCAGACAGTTGCATCAAAATTTCCTCAGAAATGTTCTCGTTATAAGAATATGATTATCTTTGCACGTTCTGATAAAATGAAGCCTGGTGCCGGATTTGGCCCATTGACTTTGAGTTGGACATGTGTGCTTTCGACATTTGTAATGCGTAAAACATTAAGATTATGGATATAATATGTCATCTCAGCATGAAAACTCAACTAATTTGATTCCACCACACAGTTTTCTGTGAATTTCTGTTAAATTTCCAGGTATTTCAACAAGAGCTTTTAAGAATATGCTACTACTAAGATATTAATTACTCCTACAGGTGTCGACATGAGAAAAGAAGAAAAAAGGGTGGGTTATATTTGGCTCTTCCTAAATAATTATGGAAATATTGGTCAGTTTAGAAATGGTCTTGGGAATCTGGAGTATGCACAGGGTCCCAGAGGCGCGCTGTGGTTATACACCAAGCTGCTAAATCACACATAATGTCTTTAACCACACTGCTTCACTGCTACCAATCTGTGTCCTATTTTCACTCACCCTTGCTGTCACCTGTCTTTCATTTCCTCATTTCCTGTCCTTAGGGAGTCAAAGTTCCCTTTGGCTCCAAAACCTGGCCGGTCTTTTTTTATCAGCTAATTTTCAGCAGGTCAGTCAGATGAACTGGCAGCGTTTTCAGCTCTGCAGATGTTATAGCACTCACTGCTCTGCACTTCTGTGGCCCTGTATTCTGACAGGCAATTTCAGGATTGTTAGTGAAGGGTATCTGTTTTATATTTGTGACTGAACATTTTAAACAAGCACATAATCACAAATGTATCAAATAAGACTATCTTTTTATGTGTTTATTGTTGTCATTTTGTTAACACATCAAATGATGCTGTTTAGGAGAAGTTTAGAGTGTGGCAGCTGTCGCGTATAAGGGTTTCTGTCCAAACTCCACTAAAAAGGTACATAATGCCTTAAAAAAAAAAGAAAAATAGAGTCAGAGAATTTGGTGGGCAATTAAACAGACTATAGCGTCATGATTTAAAAAAAAAAGAAAGTCTTTACAGTGCAAATGGTAGTAAAACATCTGTGTGTATTCCATCAGTATTATGTGGTGTAAATAATCCAAAATGTACCATCTGTACCACATTCCTGGTGTGTCCTGATCTTCATTCGCACAAAAGCTCGATCTCATTTGTATTATCCCGTCAGCCTTTCCACTAAAGCTTTTTTATTAGCGGTTCGTTAATCAATCGGGATGCGAGGACCTGTGCTATGACAGGGAGAAAGTTTATTGCAGCTATAACAGCTGCTTACTACTACTGAAAACGGGTTAATGAGAGCAGGGGGACTGAATCAAAACAGGAAATTTGTGGTCTGTAAAACTAAAGCAATTTGATAAAATATTAATCTTGATTCAAAACATAAGATTTTAAATTTCTTTTATGGCCGAGCTTGTTTTTAGCAAGTTGACGACATCAGTAAATCATTTTAGATGGTCTGACACATACATCTCCATTATGTTTACTGACCTAAATAGAATGAGTGGAGATGCTTCCCTGATGGTACAGTCACATGTTAAGTCGTACAGCCACTACAGAGAAATTCAGCTACTCCTTATTACATCTTGTGGTTTTACTCAAAACTTGAGTTTTTTTTTGTTTTTTTTTTACAGGATTTTTCCTTCAGTCTGGGTTCATGGGGATAATCTGGTGGATCGCTGCATGACAGAAAACAGCATAACAGGAAGCAGGCTGTTTCCAGGACAAATACAGCAATTGTTTTCAGAGGGTTTACGAAGCACAGCTGTTGGATCAAGTGAAGGCTACTGTAACAGAGACATCCATTCATTGTACTTCCTTCTCAAAAAAAACCCAAAAAACTTTAGGGTGAAGATCATAACTGAAACTGAAACTAAAACACAATATGAAGAATCTCATTTTACAGTCTTGCACTGATGAGATTTTTTTTCAGTATTTTATTTCTTTTTTTTCCTATATTTTAGACGTGAAACATCAGATTTAGAGGCACACACAATTTATGTTCTACTTCTGCTTCCGTTCACTGAAAGACCTGAAAACGTGTTCATCCTCACTGTCTCCACCAGCTTGGGGTTTGTTCTCATCTGCACCAATACTGTTGGGTTTTAAATGCATCATATGTCAAAGAAATGACATAATACCCAGTGCTACTGTGGCACGATGAAAGACTGCTCAAAAGTAGTTCCTCCTCATTCTTATCATTTTGCTCACTTAAGGTACATCATACCCACATTATTCTTTTGGGTGTATTTTTTCTA
Organism: Arrhamphus sclerolepis; assembly: GCA_037176975.1. NCBI lineage: Eukaryota > Metazoa > Chordata > Actinopteri > Beloniformes > Hemiramphidae > Arrhamphus > Arrhamphus sclerolepis. The sequence goes on along the minus strand of JBAMYA010000014.1, from coordinate 11,626,094 downwards.
TCCACCATTTCTCAAAGAAGTACAGAAAATAAAGGCTTGTGATTTTGACTGAAACCTCACAAACACACACATATATACACACAAATAAAAAAATATATATATATGTTCTGAAGATGGATGGAGAGGATAAATAAATGGGCCACTTGTTTGTCTTACAAATTATTTCTTTCCCTTCCTTTTATTTTGTTTTATTTTATTTCATTTCATCTCTTACAGTAAGGCCTGCAAAATATTTGGACACCAACACATATATTGTAACTTTAGCTGTTATTAGCCAAAATACAGTATATTCAAATCAAAGTTCGAGTATACGGTGAATGTGGACAAGTGCAGAGTCATCCGTATCCAATAAAAGAAGGGATTAGGAATAAAACTTAATACACAAAAGTAACTTATTTAGGCTTTTTCCCTTTTAGGGGTCACTGTGCTTCACATATTGATTTAACATTATATTTTAGTTAAGATACCCATCCTGACATAGTCCCCCCATTTCTTGAGAGATTGACACTATAAGAGTTTTGTGAAACTGGCTGGGGAATACGGGGGGTTTATTAGCATCCTGCCCAAACGCACTTGGTACATGATAGGACTGACTATCAATAATGATCTTCCAGTTGGAGAGCAAATGACTCTACACGACACTGCCAACTCAGCTATGCCACAGCCATCCTTCAAATCATTTCAGAATCCAGATGTTTCCAGATCCAATTACATGTGCAGATACAGGAACTGAAGCAAGTTGCTTTGTCAAGCATCAGTCAGTCAAATTCAGTCCTCGAAGGCTGCTGCCCTGCATATCTCTGACGTTTCCCTGCATCAGTGCACCTGATTCACATGAATGTGTCGTTAACAGACTTGTGCAGACATTGATGGCAAACTGATAGTGATCCATTCATTTGAATCAGGTGTTTTGTGGCAGTGAAACATCTAAGAAATGCACGACAGTGGCCCTCAAGGATTGGGTTTGGACACCTCTGAATTGCATAACTGAACAGGATAATGCTCCCTCCATCTTTAGTCTTTAAATTAATGTAACAGTGAAATTATTCTGTGGATCTCAGCATTACAGGTTCAAGCTCTAAATGTATCACTGAGGTATGAAGTACGATGTGACAGGTTTGAACATTTGCAATAGCCCTCATTCTTCATTTGCAGAGAAAAAAACAAAACAAAACAACAATGCACACAGTTCCACTGTGGCCAATGAATCATATAATTTACCATCACAGAGTGATTCCCCTCTGAGCTATGATTAGATTACAGTGTCTCCTAATTACTCATTTCGTATTAACATAATATTTCAACTTCATCCCATGAAAGTTTACAGGGTACAGCTGCAAGCAATTATCTGTCACCATCTCCAGTGAGGAGAATTTGACTGTGTGACCTTCGTCGTCCAAAAATCACTCTTGACACTTGTACCCCTGCTGGCAATGTCAGATGAGACAGCTGGGACTAACTCTGGATGACACACGTCACTGACCACTGTTAAAGATGTTCCATTTGTCAAATATAAACTAATATTTCCTTTCAGCGATTGCTCTCTGTTCTACTAAATTTCACATTTGCTGTAAAACACCTCTGAGTGTATGCACGGTATGAAAGACCCCCCGGCGGTAGGAAACACTATATGGTACCAACAAGCCATTTGTCCCAGATATAAGATCCAGCCTATCTGCATCATGGTTCATGGAGTCGGTTTGAGATTTATCGTTTACGGACCATTTTGACAAGAAATTGGCACTGATGCTAGACTGAGTTTTGAAAGGCCTTAAGTGGCTTGCCCACCAGAGGGATAGTCATCACAGCACATTGGACCTGACATTATGAAGACTTTAGCAAAGTTCATCACTATTTTCCTCACTGGAGCACTGCTGAGTCCTTTTCACTACATACCAGAGAATGCAGTATACTGCACTCTTTTCACAACAGACTTCACCCTGTCACGGCACATCACTGCAGAGATTTGAATTGCTTTTTTTTTTTTGTGTGCATTTCATTATATAAACAAAAACAAAAGAAACAGAGGAAACCAAAGAAGAAATGTGTGGGATTACATAAAGGAAGCTTGCAGAGCTTATTGATGAAATGGTGGGCGGATTGTGGGCATATCTAAACATGCAAATGTGCATGTATAATGTGTTTTTTTCATGACAAAACAAATAGATTTCATTACATTAAAGGGATTTTTCCACAAAAATTGCTTTCAATAAAAAAAACGTTATAGTGAACAATCACGTATTAAAATTGTTCATAAAAATGAAAGCACCTTGAGGGTCCAGCATCTCAAACGGATGTACATCTATGACTCTCCAAATGAAGAGCTGCTGGCTAAACCTCCACCATCCCGGTACAAATGGTACAGTCTTTGAATTAATGAGCTGGAACCTCCATGACAGTGTCATCTCAGTGATGAAGTGTGGACTGAGGACTGAGCAGGTTCACATTATCTCACTGTAACCAAGAAGAAAAAATGTGGGGAATAGTATCAGCTGTATACCTTAGCTTGACTTCCCAGAAGAAGAACATGTAGCTCCATGACTCTTTAGCAGAATTAAGATACTCGTATGGATGTGTTTCTGTTGTTAATCGGTTGCTTTATTGCTTGGCTTATCATTCAGTGCAAACTTTGAGTCTTTCGTTGAAATGTAAGTTGAATCATTGAAATCTTATTTTTTACTTGTACATTTAATTTCATTTTCTCCAAACATTCTAAGTTAGGAGATTGGAAAAAAGAAAAACACCAGGACGAGAACCTTATCCCTTCTTTGAAATATGGTGGATATGGTTTTGTTGTTGGGCAGCACGGTGGCTTAGTGGTTAGCATTGTTGCCTCACAGCAAGAAGGTTCCTGGTTCGAGCCTCCACAGGGGCCTT
>JBAMYA010000014.1:11583834-11623117 GCA_037176975.1 Arrhamphus sclerolepis | reverse complement strand
TGTATGTATATATATTTGTATATGTGTGTGTGATTATGCACCGCAGCTGGTCTTAACAGTTCTAAACAAAGATGCTTTTCAAAGATTTCTTTTTACTTGAACCTCATTTATGAGGCTTTACTCTACACACTGCAGAGATTTTTTTTTTTTTTTCATTCAATGAAAATAACCAAGGGATCACAGTCTGGTTGTCCTTCTTTTGGACTGAGTATTTGGTGAAGGCATTACTATACTTCACCTGGAATGTGGTAGTTGTAATGTGTCATTTCTTACCAGATATTGGGATGTAACTTCATTCATATGCTTGAGGTCAAGGCCTTCATTTTCCATTTATTTCAGATAAAAGCTGCGCTAATAATCCTTCACAACTTCATTGTTGGTGATCTGGACAAAATGTCAGGTAATACTGTGGCAGGCCTATTTTCTGAAAATTACATCATCCGTCTAGTTAAATCAGATTATGACATCAGCTTATTGATTTCTAACTTTGTGTGTGTGTGTGAGAGAGACCTTGATTTTGAAAATGCATGCATGCTTGCTTTTTCAAATTTGTGTGAGTGACAAACAAAAGCACTGAGCAGACATAGGGGGAAGGAAAAAAAACAAAGTGGAACTATCACGTTCAAACACTCAATAATTCGCCTGTTTATCTTGTTCTCCAGAACAGGATAGCAGGTTATCAGTTCTCTTCTTTCTACTTTCCATCTAAGAACTCGATTGAATTGAATTCTTTGCTAATCCTGAAAAAGAAATTACTGTAGATTGTTACAGTATCAATCAATCAATCTGTTGAAAAGCAGTCAGAACCTGCTTGCTCCACCATTATCTGAGCTGGCCACCTTAGCCAATTGACAGTTATTCTTTTTTTTTTCTTTTCTTTTTGGCTGAGCTGCAGTTTCATCAAGTATGTGGAGTCATTTTGGAGCCTAATCTATTGTGAATCGAAACTCAAAATATGATAATCAAAATGTAAACTCTGAGAACCACAAGCCAGGAAACATGTAACAGAGAGTTCAATCATGCCTCTCGGTTAAACCATTTCTTTTCTTACCATCAGTTCTAAAACCACCTTCGTCTTTCTTAGCTGACTTTTTGTTTTTGCGGTTGCAATTCTGGCTGAGTCACCTCAATCAACAGCAGAGGTTCGGACGTCGCTGAGATCTAATAGTTCACTGGTTGCTGAATTACTGCTCTGAGTCATACGTCATTCTGCTGATAAATGCAGTGTTGCCAACTTAGCGACTTTTATTTTTTTTTATTGGTTGGTTAGCATCTACAAATCTGGCAACTTTTCTTGTGTGTGTGTGTTAATGGGGACTTTAGGGGACTCCCGTGAAAGCATGTATCATGAGCCTACTCTTCATCAACAAGCAGTGGGAGCTGCCGTGAGGCCTTCCCCGTCCAAAAACACTCATAATCAGCCCAGTCTGCAGCAGACAGCCCCTTCCAGCTGCAGTCAGAGAAAGAGAGATGCATCCTCCTTTGTGACAGTGAACAAAGCTAAAACTATAAATTTTATATTAACTGAGTAAAAGAGGTTAAGAATAAACACGCTCAAAAACCTTTCAACCTTAGAACAAAAGTGTGGATCATGGCCCTTGCTGATGACATTTCAGAATATTAATATAATAAGATAGTAAGAGGTGAAAGAGATGATGCTCGAGGCTAAGATTATGAGGTTATTCAGCAGCCAATGAGCTACTACATCTCAGCTATGTCCCGCCTCCTCTGCTGTAGATTGACATGATGCTGATTTGAGACTAATTTCAGAATTGCAATGACCAAAAGCAAAACTCTGACTGAGAAAGACGAAGATAGTTTTAGAACTTATAATGAGAAAACAAAGATGTAATCAAGAAAGATGATTGAACTTTTTGGTACAGATGTTTATGTCCTGGTTACAGATTCTGTGCTTTGAGTCTCAGATTTTGAGTTTTGATTCATAACACATTAGGCTCTGATTTGACGCCATACCAGTGACCCGCAGATGGTGCAGTTCAGTCATGGCGTTTTCCCCTTGGTTGTCATTTTTAAAAATATATTTTGGGGTACCTTCTGAGCCAGCATTTAAAGTCGAAACTGTGCACATACAGTTCTGCAGTGCTGTGTTTACAAAGTGCATGCTACCCTTTTTCCCCAGGAACTTTTTGTTTGTTTGTTTGTGACTCTGTAGATCTGCTAGGTCTCTTCAAATTCTTCTGCAGATGTGTGACTTAGAGAAAGCAAGGTCTTCCATTGTCTCTCTCAAGGCAGCAGCTCATTGTGACTGTTGGTGCTGAGCCACTGAGCACACACTTGGAGCTGTGATGCTACAGCAGATAAAATGAAGCTGTGCTTTGGCTGCATTCACACAAAATCTAGCCAGTAGGCGTCTTCCAGTGAGGTTTTGCAGAGATTTTCTTGTGTTTTGTGCTCCAGGACATTTCTGTGAAGCACTCAGATTATGGTGTTTTATGTCTATGATTCACTACTTGATTAATACTTTCGTAGCTGCTCACAATATTTACTTTCAGGTTTGTTTGATCATTGCTGCTCTTTTTATTCCTCCCTCATGCAGCCAAGCATTTCATTGCTTTCTGTACCTGAATGCTGGCATTGACCAGGACTGTCAACTCTCCCACGTTGAGTACATCTGACACTTTTCTCTCACTATAAAAGCTAGCCAAAAGCCTTTTTTTCTTGCAGCAAAAAAAGAATGAAACACAGAAAAAAAAAAAAAAAAAAAAAAGAGAATAATGTGTACTGAGCTATTACCTACTATATTTTAATTTATTCCAGTGTTGCAGAGCATGGAATTTAATAGCTGTTACTTTCTGAAACACAGAAAATGCAACTACAACAACATCTATATCAAATCAAAACCCTTCAAGGAACACCACAGGTTTGATGTCATGCCTCTGAGCAATATCAGAATGTATGTTATCATATATGCAGAAGGTCAAGCAGTTAAAGTCCAATATTCCTTAAAACAGACGCTCAATATCCAAATAACAAATTGGCCATTGCACATTGACCTTAGGCAACTCAGCCTCTTAGGTTTTTACCTTATAGTGTTATCTAAACCACTGCAAATCTGGAGTAACATAGCTTACATTTATGAGAAACAATGATATATTAAGAACAATAGAAGTATCATAACTCAGCTCACAGTCCCACATAACCCAATTATGCAGCTAGTAAGCAATTAAACTAAATGAACTATAGCTGATGCTGGTTCTTATGTATTAGGGTAAAAAGAGCAACTGCAACACATTTGTCTTGTGGCCGGATGGAGTGCAGTGAATACATTAATATAAAAGAGAAAACTATACATAACATAAAACACATTAGTAATTAAAACATATGTTGCAGTAAGCTACTAAGCTGGTGGATGGTTGGCTGAGGGTGGGAACGGGTAGGGGGAAATGTTTATCCCACCCAGTAATCACTGCTCATAAGAAGCACACCTCTATCATACTCAACTGGTAAAACTATGGTTTAATAAGTACTGTAACTTCACCCATTTATAGTGTTGTGTGTGTGTGTTACTTTTAATGAGATTTAAACATTTTCCATTTTGAAAGGAATTTTATTCTATCAGGGGTTCTTGGTGTATTCAGCTGGAGCTGTACACCGGACATACCAAGACATACAATGGTGGTCTGGAAATGCCTGGAAACCTCAGGAAACCAGGGACACACTGGAGAAGACTTGCTCTGGTGTTGCATTTTACTGCAAAAGGAGGAAACCTGACAAATATTTGAGATTATTTCCCATACATTTTTCATTTTTATTAAAAATCATCTGGATAAAACCATCCCTTGGCTTTGAAAGTCGCGTGCATTAATTAAATGTGACATGTTCGGGTCAAAAAGTCGCACTTTGAAAGCAGAGCAGAGAGTTCACAAAGCGAGCTGAGGAATGGCTGAGAGAGCATTGATAGACTAATCAGCTTTTACTTTATCGCTGCTTAAGTTAATGTCATTAATCCTCATGCATAGCGGTTCCTACAGTGCACAGCCATTCTCTAGAATATGCATCGGGCTGAATGCTTTAGTTGCACATTAACCACTTCAGTGGACATCAAGAAAGTCATCTCATAACAGCTGATTACTTAAATCCATGATTCATTTTGAACAGTTGTGATTGTGTGAAGAGAAAAATAAATACATTTAATGGAAAAGCAAAACTTTAATCTTGCCTTTAGAAGTAATAATTGAATTTGAAAACATTATCGAGCTAGTTACGAATAGTTCATGCATGAAAGGATATATGGCATCTCACATATTTGACCATTTTAGCTGCAAACACATCACGACCAGACATGTTGGAATCTTATGGAATAGAAACACCATTTTATATGTTTTTTGGTTTATTTATGCAGTATGTTCTCTAAAACCAAAGCCATTCTGCCATATCAGTTTTGGGGTTTTATGGTATGATTTTGCTTCTAAAGCAGGGGTGTCAAACTCTATTTCATTAAGGGCCACATCATCACCATGGTTACAGTTAAAGGGACGGTTATTCTTTACGTTCTTGAGCTTCTGTGTAGCCAGATTTCCCACTAGTTCCTGGACTCAAATAAATAAATACGTAATTGTCATAAAATTGAGGAAAAAACTTTTTTTAAATTGACTTTTTTTTTCATAAAAAAAAGTGATTTTTGATGTGAAATGGCAAATTTCACAATGTTTTGTTGTAAAAATGTGAATTTTTGTCATACGATTTCAGCTTTTAAAACATTATGACCTTTATCATAGAACTGAGAGTTTTGTACTAAAATCACTTTTTCATGTAAATTTTGGATTTTTTAAAAATAAAAATTAAATTCAATTAATTTAAAATTGTAGTTTTTTTTTTCGTTGGAAAATTAGACTTTTTACAAGATTTTGAAATTACAATTGCAAATTTTACACGATTTCAACTTTTTTTCATAAATTCACACATTTGTTTTTAATAATGATAATAATAAAATAATTCATTTTACATAAATCAGGAATTTTAACAATAAACAGCAACTTTTTGTTGTAAAATCTTAATGCTCTCTATATTATGACTTTTGGACACAAACCAGCTGCTCTCCACCTCAGTTATTCACTTTTTGAAGTCAGTACTGAATCAAACAGAAAGTTGCGTTAAAACTTCCTCAGAAATGTGCTAGTTATAAGAATATGACTGTCTTTGCACATTCTTGCAGGCCAAATAAAGTGACTTGGCAGGTCAAATTTCGAGAGGAAATTTGAAAATTCAAAACTCTTCCTGAATTATGAACAATGAGCCCAATACAAAGAAAGATCTTCAACTAGGAATGCAGACGCCTTCATCACAAGACAAAAAAATCTCTCCCTCTGCTGCCCCGAAACCTGCACCTGCAGATTTGACTGTTTGATCCAAAATCTTCCATTGCAGTGTTTCCCTCTGGGACAAGGCAACGCCACTTGAAAGTACTTAAAAATGTGGCATCCCATACCAATAGGAATCCATTGCACAATGAAAGCAACTGAGTTAATCCACTGTTGATCTACCCAAGGATTAGGATGTTAAAAAAAAATCAATAGTGCCATGAAAGCTTTCCTGCTGGTCTTCATCATATTATTTACATGTTAGTCTTTTATACTTTAATTTCAGATTATTAAGGAAAAACTACATATTTCCCTTTGAAGTCACAGGTTCTGCAGAAACCCCCCTCTACCTATCACGTACAAAAAAAAAATCCCATAAATAATGGATGAGTTAATCCCATGGGCTTTATGATATTTCTGTGACAGGCTTTGGTCAAAATGTCACAGTAATACAGTTGAACAGCTCCCTTTTCAACCAAGACCTCACAGCTGTATTCATAGCAGACAGTTTTTTGGGGGGTGAGGTGAAACAGAGTACTGCAGTCTTTTGGGACTCATTTGAGATCAGCAGCTTTGGGCATCCATGCAAATGTACATCTGTACATCTGTACAAATGTACGTCTGAAACAAATAACAAATTGCACTCATTAACCTTTGAAGCACAAATCAGATTTAAGTCCAACTATTGACATTACTCTGACTTAATGATATCTGATTGGAAGCTTACATTCTGAAACTTTATACATTACTAAATGATGCATTCTAATCTATATATTCCTTAAAACATAATGGAATTATTCTACTGATTTTTTAAATAATTTTAACTAAATTATCATTAGCCTACGTATAATGATTTTGGCTCTTACACAGATTTTACTCCAATCACTAATAAAGCAAAATATTCCAAGAAGATAATTCAAGAGTAGAGATCTGTTATGGGCTTTTTCTTTTAGGCATGCACCATAAACTTTTTTTTTTTTTCTTACAAAAGTGCCATCTAAACAGTGGCAGATTTTTATGAGCCTATTTCTCATGGCTTCTTCCTTTCCCGCTGCATGCAGTTGTTAGTTATTTCCCATCTGTCAGGTACAGGCCTGTGTGTCCCTGCAGCCATCATGCACCGAAATGGGCGAGGATGGATTCCACTCCGCATTTTGTGTCCCGCTCTGCCCTCCCGGAGCATCTGAACCATCTGAGCACAGTGCGCTCCCCCTCCACGCAGCATTTCCACTTGCAGCGTCCAGGGGGCTTCGTCTGCTGAGCGAAGTTAAGACGAGCCGCCGGGAGACGCACCGCCTGGATTCATGTGGCACATCCACACGCGCGCTCCTCATTTCTGCGGCGCCAGAGGACTTTCAGGAGCTTTCAGCTGCGATAAAAATCCATTTTTGCTTTGAAAAATAAAAAAAAGAAGAAAAAGAAAAAGATTTGTTCAGAGACATTAACAGCTGACTTCAACTACCACTCGACCAGTCATTAAGTACCTGCGGATCTGCTGCAGGGGGACTTTTGCCAGCAAAGCGGGATATTGCAGAGAACCTTAAACAATAAGGATATTTACAAAGTGAAAATGCTCAAACTAGAGACCATCATTTGCACTTTTTCCGTGCTGTCAGTTGCAGCCAGAGCAGATTTAAAAGCTCGGAACTGCAGCGCGGTGAGGGAGGCATGCGCCGGGAAAGGCTTCAGCTTCTCACATGTTCCTCATCAGGAGATCCCAGGTAAGACTGGACTGACAGCTGCACTACCCCCCTCATGCATAACATTCTGATTACAGGCTCTTTTGTAGAAAGAATTGATTTATTCCTGGATGGGTGATGAAAAAAAAAAAAACGTCTCTGCCATTGCAACTCATTTAAAATGCAAAATCATTCATACTATTGTGCCCAGTTTTAAAACGGGTTCAGTGCTGCAGCCACTGCTGCAGAACATCAAACTAAACCAGTTACACGGGACCTCAACCACCTGTCACTCACGGAAGTTGCTTCAATGACACGACCAAGGTACACACATCACACGAGGGATCGCCTCGTCCGCCAAAATACTCTTAACTGACCTGTTGGAGAAGGATCGATAACTGGAGCAGCCTTCAGCTTCCATGAAATAAGTGACAGGCCAGCTCTTATCAGGATCCACAGATCCAGCTCACCTGGGTCAGTTTAAATAAGATGTCTTTCTATTATATTCATACTGTCATGACAATTCCCGATCATCCTTTCTCCCCCAACCCTAAAATCCCACTCCCACTCCCTACCAACTATACAGCTGTAGTTAACATCTGCCTGCATGTGTCCAGTAGAGGTCTCCAGGCATGTTAACCAAGCAGGGATAATGGGTGACCAACTGTGCAGTTAATTCCTGTTCTGCGGAAATTAGGTGATAAGATAAAGTGCAGCTGGAGAGTGACTTTTGCTATTTAACAGGATTTCAGCTGCTCCTCTGCTCAGCAATTATCTAATCTATAATAAGGTATGGCCACTTGGACTCCAACATGCATACAAACTACAGATTTAATGATGTTCACTTCAGTCGTTTTAGTACTGGAAGTCCTGAATTCAAACTTTTTTTTAAATGTTTTATTCAAAAGCATATTTCAAACATACATGTGAAATAAATTACATTCAACGTCATGTATTAGCATTACAAGTATGTATTTAAAGTTAGAAAAAAACAAAAAAAACAACTCCTCAACTGGGTTGCGGTTGGTTGTTTCAAGGCCAAAGCTTTTTTTTTTTTTTCTATGAAACAGGAAATCTGGCACATGTACAGTAAATGTCTGCATATTTGATAACAGGCACACCTGTTCAGAGATGGGTTGAACAACTGACTGATTACATCTTTTTGATCCGTCTCTCTTGACATCACAGCTAATCTCGCAAATGAGTGCAAAATTCTATCTCTCTCATCTCTGACTGATGCCATCCAGAGTAAGCGCCTTTTGATCTGGTGTTTAAATGAGTCACAACCTTAGGTGTCTTTTCGAGAGACAATGCAAGCACAACAGCTCAGCAAATTCACTCAACCATGGACATGCCCTTCAGACTCATACGCATTCAAATAATAAACAAGCTTAACCAAAAGAAGCAGATGAAATACCTTCACAGTAGAGGTTGGTCTCAAGGTTTAATATCTAATTATGAAAAATGTACTTCATATAAAATGTACTTTTTTCTTTTCAAATTTATTAGGCTGAAGTAAAGTGCGGAACAAGTTCTTTGAGATTTTAATCAGACTGTTTGAGTTACTGAAGTTGACTCATGTACTTTCTATATTTTCTAAGTACAATAGGTTCATTCAATTAAGCTTATAGTTTTGATGTGGAGACTTTACTGAAAGTTTACACTGCACACAAAAGTTATTATTACATTTGTATTAACTGTTTTCACATAGGTTGTCATTTTGTAACAGTCACAAAAGCTGAAGTTATTGTCATGCAAAAAAAAAAGAAAAGAAAAACTATTTATACACCTCAAAAAGAATTATGCAATTTGAGATGGTGTCTTCTTAGTCGTATTAGCACCTGGGCCTTTTACATTTTTTTCTTCTTGCCTTTCTAGCAATTCTGTGTTGGCTGGCTTTGCAGCTGAATATGTAATGTTGATGTCACCAGAAGCTCTCTAAAATATAGTTGCTCGAATATCAGAGGCTATGTACCCCCCCTCCGGGTAAACATTTGGCAGCACAAACTCTCCACACAGGAGCTATTAAACCACAAGAGAAGAAGGGGTACACTGAGGTCACATCATTAAAAGAACAGTTGTTAAGCATGAATCAGCTGGAAACGACACGGAAATAGTGATGGAAATGTGATATTTCTAGCTCGATTATAACAATCATGCAAAATGATTTTGCCTTTCTCAGAAAAGTGCCATTAGGTGGTTATATAATGGTGTATCAGGCATAGTAGGAGGTTTGTAATATGTTTAGGAGCTATTTAGGAGGTGGCAGAGAGCATGTGGCAGACGGGGAGCAGCTTAAGGGACAACATTACTCGCGAGTTCGTATTGCAGTACTTGTAGATTAGTTGGTCCTTGGGGACTTGGTGAAGACTGGCTCTAAGAGCTTCCTGTATAGCTTAGTGTTTCTGTCAGCCTTACAGCTGCCATCACAGTCTATTAACTCACTGATGATATGGGAGAAATGTCAACCCTCATGTTACTGGTCCACCTCTCCAAATGCGGCTTTACTTTCTCTACATGCTGTGCGTTCTCTGCGAGCGACGACTCTTTGTGGTTTGATTCCTTAAAATCTCTTGTCACTATCTACTAGGTGAAGCCTGGAACATCAAACTGAAGCAGATGAATCTGTGTGGGGTCTTCACGTTATTAGAGAAAGATTAGATTACATGCATCAGGTGACATATGACACAGTTTTCTTGGGCTTCTATTTGAAGCTCATCAAATTAGAGTTATGTTAATCACACTTGTTTTTTTTTTTCCTTTAATTTGCTTTCATCAACAGCATTTTTCTGATTTTGTAGTTTTATTCAGATAAGTGTTTGCATTTCACATTCCGATCATGCTCTAATTTTTATTTTATTTATTTATTTTTTATGTGTAATTCATTGGAATTATAATGGGTGCTACTGTATTCGGGTATTCATTACGACCGGAAATGTTCAGCCTTAGCTATATATATATTTTTTTTCTTCTGAATAAATTAAGATAAAAAAAAAAAGAAAAAAAGGAAATGCACAGTCTCTTAGATTTGTGGTGTTTGTTGAAAGGTACCAGGTCAAGGGGAATAATGGCACTAGAGCCCGTATTAGTGATGAACATGCTGTTATTATCCGAATCTTAAAACCTCAGGAGGTACTTCTACAAGACTGCGGTGATACCTTTTCCTCCTGACCAGAATAGGTTTGGAAACTGTTGGCAGTTACTGGAATGAACTATGAACTACTGCTATGAAGGTCTTGAGCGTTTCCACATCTAAAAATGGCAACCACCCTCTTGAAAGTGGATTTTACTCTACTTCTCAAATTTGACTTTTAATAAATCCACTATATTTTGCTTCCGAAAGCCACACTTTCATTGTTCTTTTTAAAGATCAGACATGCACTCGGAGCTGCCGCTGCCGCTGTCTCAGTTTCCACCCGGTGAATTACCCAACGTCTGAGGCAAGATATGGAAAGTGAGTCATACAGCAAACTGCTGGATTCAATGGAACTTCTTTGCAGGCCATATTCTACGCTATCATTTAACCTCCATCTCTGTTTACTGCTCGTCAGGAGATGGAAGTCATGGGACAGAAATAAAGGTGCTGATATTTTCTGTGATTTTCTGCATGCACGACGAGGCAAATGATCTCTGCTGAACCGTGTGAAGTGCATTGGTCTGCTCCCGTCATGTAATGGGATGGAGAGCACTGAAAAAGTGCTAAATGGGGAAGACCTGCAGAGGGAAAGGCCAAGTGACTTTGTCAACCCCTGCAGCATGCTTTGTGATTGTTGTGATCTATTCTGAAATGATTGTGACCTAAAGCTGTCAGTCTCACATGTGGAAAGAGACCTGGGAGCTCCAAAGGATCAGCTTTCACTAGGTTTATGGCATGCTCATATTTTTCCATTTTACTCGGCAAGCGTCAAAATATTTGTGATAATATTGAAGATGACAGGATCATTTTTGTGTTTGTATACCGTAGTGCCAATATTTGAGCATGCATTCTGCTCCATAATGTGATATGAATCTGTTTTAGCATGGGGGTACTATCGGGGGGGGGGAAAAATCCCAACAGTCATCAATTTTCTCATGGCAGAGGGGATTTCTCAAGCGCTGTCTCCATCCTTGTGTCATCAATCATGCTTATGAATGCTGAAATGGCCTCATGATGGGCTCTCTCTGCGGGTGTTCCTTCTGAGAGCTGCGGGAAACATAGTGTCCTGCAAGTGTTTTAGGGTTGTAGCATTGAAAGCCGAATGCCATCAGAGTCATAGACATTAAAGTATTTTCCAAAAAATGCTTTTTTTTTTTTTTTTGGGAGGGGGGACACGACTAAGTATACTTTTAACTCTATTCAGCTTAATGCTGTCAGCACAAATGTCACAAACCTATATCAAATAAACTTAAATAAAGGATTTTTTAAATTTCCTTTCTTTTTTCTGTTGTTGTGTTGTTTTTCTTTTCTTTTGGGAAATTTGTAACAAATTTAACAATTTTCAAGGAGCAAAGCAAAACAACTTACAAATGCCACATATTTATGGGAACCTCTGCAACAGAGCTGAGAAGAATCTTCTGAAGAATATTTAACTTCCACTGTAGAAAGAACCTGACGAGTGTGATCGCCTGTTAGCTACCAAAGGTGGCTACTTACGGTCAAAAGTTGGTTTATAAATTGGTTCTATGATTTCTTTCTCTTTTTTATATTCAGGTGTTCATTTATTCTTTCTTTTCATTGTATACGAGTATAATGAGACATTAAAGTGATTAGTTTTCAACAACAGCAAAAAAAAAAAAAAGTGGAAAATTGACGTGTTCTAAAACTTTTAACCGATAGTCTCAAAAGTTTATCTTTATTCACGATATATGTTGTTAGGCCTCTACAGACTAATCAAGGTAATCTTAACGTTGTATGTGTACAACAATTGTATAAAAGGGGCTGGTTGTGAGAGCATTTCCATTTATTCACTGCAATCTTATCAGAAGTCACCAAGCGATGTCACGTAAAGTTCTACCAATATGCATGTCAGCGCTTTATTTTGTAACAAATATCATACTGAGCCAGTTTTAAAGAAATAGAGACAATGAACTTTCCTGCTTTTGTGTGTGAATGAATGGAAACTGCTGCATACACAAACTTAAGCGCAATTATATTTATGCGTCTTGTCAGAGACTTGAAATAGATGTTTATTTTTGGCAGAGCACGTTGTACTAACGTAAAATGCTATTTTACAGCAAACATTTAAAACGCACATTCTGTTTTAATTCAAACCTGCTTCAATTCACGTCGTTTTGGTTCCTAGTTGAAGTTTACACTCCTTAACATCTAATAATAGACCCATGGTTATTTTAAATGCGGAATGCTCCCTTTTTTCCCCCCCTGGTCCCACACATAAATAGGAGAGGAAATAAAAACACATGAAAGAGACACGGTGTTACTGAAGTTTAGCCAAAGCTTGTGTGCTTTGTTTATGTCGCTGTCATGCAGCTGTTATCATATAGATTGCTGCAGGAATAGTGCTGCATACACAGTCATGAAGAATTCATGCTTGTCACACTTATTTGAAATAAATCTTCTGTGAAAAGTAACGATCGGATTGAAGTGGTTCTCCTGATATGGCATTGCAGTAGTTTAATGGTTTAACTATCGTTTGAAGTGTAAAAGAATAAGTGCTGCATGTTGTCAATAAGACTCTGAATTTATGTTATTTTGAATTATCAGTTCCTGTCAGCGAGTACCCAATTAAATTCTAACCTGCAGCTTCTGAGAAACGGCTTTTTTTATTCCTCTTTTAAGCACACATAAACAACTTCTTCTTTGTTAAACCGCTATCACCTCTCACACTGCATACATAAAGCTAAAAGTGACAAAAACAGTCACTTACATTGTATTTCTCTGCATCAACTTAGCTCCATTTGTGCAACTGACACTGTTTTACCAAATTCAAAAGAAGTTTTTGAATTAATTTCCTGAAATTTAAAATGAAAGTAGTTATTGTTTTTGATAAATTGTACATTATTTTCTTGCTCTGCTTTGTCTTCTAGCTATAGAGTTATTGATGAGCCATTTTTTGTCTTGCATCTCTCATCACATTTGTGGCTATCTTGATTTTTTTTTTTTTTCTTATCTCTTAAATCTGCTTGCAGCGTGATCCAGTGCTCATCACTACCCCCGAAAGCAATCCTCACAATCAGAGTGAAAGCTTTTCATTGACATCCGGATCACATTTTGGCTGTGACATATAGTTGGCGCTTTCCACCCAACATCTCATCTCCTTGTCAAAACCAAGCTACCATGAAACAAAGCGACCCTCAAATGTCTCATTGGTCCTATCTTTAGCCACTCGTCTGCCACTTCAGTCTTGTTGACAACATCTGACTAGACGTGATGTGCAACTGGAGAGGATGTTTGCCTTTGCACTGCTCCGCAGGACGGCTCAGTGCTGCGTTTTTCAGCAAGCCGCCGTGGGGAGCTGTAGATCGTTCTGCTGAGTGGTGTCCTCTCCCTCCCTGTTAAAAATCCTGCCAACCAGAGGACATTTGCAATGTAATAAGGTGTAATTGCCAGTGTTCACATATACTAAGCCATAAAAGCTGAGTGAAAGGTAATGATCAGTGCAAGTCTCAGGGCCTTATAGGCCTCTAAACTTCACCCAGCTGCTACCTGTAGTCCAGCCGTTTGCCATGCTCCACTTAGCAAACTGATGCAAACGAGAGTGGCTTGTCTGCTCGCTACTCGCTCTCCGGGGAGAAAGAGAGAGAGAGAGGAAGAAAGAGAGGAAGGGGGGTCTTCTAGACATGCTTCCCAGATAGATCAAATATCCTCACTGGACTTCACATGCATCCACTTGGCTTTTTATTACGTACTTCTCATCAAAGTCAGACACACTGCCACCTATGCCGATTATGCTGGGCCTGTCACTTTAAAATGTGCAGCTACGCCGTGTTGGGGAAGTCCATACATTAGTTTTAACAGTAATGATATTGGGGGCAACCTTCCACAACGGTGGAACATAAATATTTCATCGCCATTACCCTCAAGGTCAAAACTCACTGCACGTTTTGGTTGTAGATTTATCTTCTTGGCAATGACAAATTGAGTATTTTGTGTGTTTTATGTTTGCAGGATTGCCCATTGTTGTGTGGTTATTTTTTTACACGTCTAAAAGGAAAGAACACATTACAATTTCACCGAACCAAATGTGACATACTCAAAGTCCAAAAAATGTGATTGTTTACTATCATTTTTGAAAGAACAAATGTGGTAAATCATCATGTCTCAGAATCTTCAAAAGTTGAACTAAGGAGCTATTTGATATCTAAAAATATGTTTAACTCAAGAAACAGAAATTAAACTTTAAATATGTAGTCACCTGCTCTGTGCTATAATGCCAGATTTGTTTGTTTGTTTGTTTTTCTGGCTCTAGTTGCCCTTATTGACATGAAATCAGATAGAGAGAGGAAGACATACAACAAAGAGTCCCAGACTGGGAGTCAAAGTCCTATTGCCCCCATTTTTTTGTCTCTGAAACCAAGCAAATTGGCATCAAGTACAGCTTCAGAGACGATTTTAGGTTCAAATCTTAGATTATAGCTCGGGTTAGTGAACAGTGACCAAAAAGAAAAATGTGTCTGTAGACAGTCTGAACATCTATAAATCTGTAACAGTGATTTTAAAAGCTCTTTAACACACACAGAGATGCACACACACACACACACACACACACACACGTTTTCTTCTTTGAAGAGCGTCTACAAGTATTCTGATGTGAAATGCTATATTGTTGAGTCAACACATGGCTGTTTTCATCCAAACAGCCTTGAACAATGCACCTGGCCTGTTGAAGAGAAACACTGTGACATATTCCAGAAGGAGAAAAAAATGGATTCATTTTCTTGGAGCATGAGACTGTTCCAACATCTTTATTCCGCTTTTTTTCCCCTCATGCTGATTCTCGTGAGGTTGAGGAACACCATCATACCATTGCACTGTGCTGCTTTTATTGTCGACTGTTTTATGTCAGGGAGGCTTCATTTCCTCTTGAACCTGTCCTCATTCACCCAAGGACATTTATCCTTCTATATTTTCATCCATAGCTTCTTTTTTATTTATTTTAAACATGGACATGCCTTTCTTTACGACTTCTGACATGACCCAAAATGTGATAGGAATAGCTTTATTAGATTTTTGACTGATGCAAATTCTGGCCAGAATAAGAAACGTGGCTATTCTCTACACAACCGCCACCACCACCACCCAAGAGACGTTATTAAAAGTGACTGTGTGGAATAAATAGATTGAAATTCCCATGCTGGTATTCATATGCATTGATAGCTTTACCTCAAGGCAACTTGTGAAATAGTTACATATTTCTAGTCTATTATTTGTGCTGGTAACATTATAATGAACCTCCCTCTAAAAAAGTTACACAAACATGAAACACAGATTTGACAGCTTTGAATGAATAATCAAGTTGAAATTTCACTTTTTAAATCATAGCACAACACTTTCAAGCTTCTTGCACATCACATCATCTGAAGATTTCATTTAACGCCAAATGCCAACACTGACAAGATTAATGTCTTTCTGGCTGTTGCTCAGCCTGTTGAATGATGCTGATCTTACAGAACCTCTTTACCAAAGCATCATGTGGTAGCATGCTTTGAAAATACATGATGATGTTGTTGTTGTTGTTGGAGTCATGATTCTGTCATTGAGGAAAAACAAAGACCTGTAGGAGTCATATTTCTGGAGGCAGGAGTAGATAGTGATGGAGCGGCACACGATTTTTAATTATGAGACCATTTCTTTTATTGCCCTATGGTTATTAACCTATTAAATTAAAAGAATAAAATAAAAAAGCTAAACATTCATGGCATTTATGAGATCACAATTTTGAGAGTTCATTTTGCCAGGTTCCAAGCTACCTGTTTTTGTCCAAAATGCAAATTTAGTCCAATCTTCATACTCCTTTGGTGGGTAAGGTGGGTCATTTACGACTGTTCACTGACTGTGGCCAAGCAGCAACCATCCCACCTCCGGGTGGAAGCTCATCCAGGAGCTTTGTTTTGTTGTAGTTCTTCAACTCACCACTAGCTGCTGGTTCCAAAACAGAGCAGATACCCATTGACAGTCATGTTTAAAGTGTTAACTGTGAGAGTTGTTTTTTCTTTCCATCTGTGGTTACATATTATGGCCATGAAAACTGTATGATAAATTTATATTAAGAAATAAAGCTGACCAATCAGATGTCTGGACATCGTTTGACGTGGTTGACTGACAGCTAGCCATCGGTTCAGCCGTTGACTTTGACAACTTTGTCCTGCCTTTTTGCAACATGGTGCTGCACAGTTCGAGGAAGAATGCACTTCAGAGGCTCTCTGTAAACATCTTTGGGTTGTATGACCAGTATTTTATATTTAGTGACCGTCAACATGTGATTCTACTTGGTTTATCTGATTGGTTTGAGTTTCTTTCGTGAATTTTAGAAACAGATACACCATCAAATCTCCCGCTGAGTACTTTTTGAAATTGCCTACCCTTTTTCTAAAAGCATTTGGGTAATATTTAGTCTTTTTCTTTTAAATTTGCTTTATACCATTTACATAAAACAAAACAAACAAAAAGAAAAACCCCTTGGCTTCTTCTTTGAAATATTCATTAAGTAACCATATTATATAAACAATAGTAAAATAATTGTTCATTAGTCTTAATCAAGGTAACCTGTTCAATTAACAGTGTTATTGATTTGAGATGATATTGCCCACCCCTACTGGAACTCCATGACCACTGACCAGTAACCATGACCTTTAAGGAGAAAGTCATTAGCCTACGGCTGAAGGGTTTTTAGTTAGATTTAGGAAAAGATAACAATCCAGGTTAAATCTGTTATCAAAGAACACCAGAGATTTTACATGCACTTACTAATGCAACTGTAAGTGGTTTTCTATGAAATATTGAACTCAGATAAGGGTATCATGTCAACCAAAAATGGCATTTGAATGTCCTGATAATGTAGATAAAGTCAGAGCTTAGTGGTGGATCATTTATAAGAAAACAACCAAAATTCAGTTTACTTTTTATTTCAACTTGATCTGACAAAGGGGGAGGAACTGCACTGACAAAAGTAACGTTGATCTCATTACGACTGAGCGTGTTTCAACTGTGAATCCATGAAAGGTTTGTCAGGGGGAACCGTGGGGCATAGCAGATGGCAGAGCACATATGCTGTGGGTCTCTTTGGCCAGGTACACTGAGGAATACTTCTGAGAGGTGGCCTACCTTTGCTGGGGTACGGGAGGACACTTTGACACAACATGAGTCATAATTTACTTTGTTCATGACACACTTGCTGTGAAGTTTGCAAATAGACACACGGAACACTTTTGCAAGTACACAATTTTTTGCAATGTGCTGATTTTATGCAAGGGCAACCTAATACTTTTAGTAACTTAATTCTTAGTTTCTCTCACCTAAATGTTTACTGTAGTTTGACTTGACTTGTTTTTTTTTTAGTTTTGTTTTGTCTCCAAGAAATCATTTTTCTCGACACAGCTTCACAGCTTTGAATATCTTGGTGCTTAATTGCACACACACACACACACACACAACATAAAATCCCATGTGAAATCAAATCCAAATTACTGTGCTGAATACTCATTTGAACATTACGGCTATCCTCACTTCTTTGTGCGGAAAATATAATTAGCACTCTTAATTATTTAGAAACACGTCCTCCTCCCTTATCGTGAGATACATTATTATGAGACATTTTAATAAACCGTGTTGAACTTTATAAGGTATTAGAATTATAGGCTAAGCATTAAACTGCTCTGTACACTTCTTAGAAATGTTTACGAGACAATTACATCATGTGCTGCAGTGCTTAAAATATCTCAGGCATAGATGTTCTCCTTTTTTTTCTTTTCTTTCTGATATTCCTGTTATGTCAGTCCATCCATCCATCCATCCATCCATCCATCCATCCATCCATCTATCCATCCATTCATCCATCATCTTTACCTACTTCTTTCCTTGCGGGGCTCATGAGGGGGTCTGCCAGAGCGTTTCCCAACTGTCAACTGGAAAAGCGAGTCCAGTCCATCACTGGGCAGAAAGTCAATCCCTCAAATAAAATTCTTGCAAGGAAATAACTTTTATCATCCATGGCTCTATTAATTGTTGTCGTGGATATGTTTGACTGAACTGACGATCGTTAAGCGGACTGATGATGCCAATAATGTTGCATATTCCCTGTTGGAAAATTATCACAGAGCAGTTTTTGCACTGCAAAAAAATAATTTCTAAAAATTAAAAAAAAAAAAAAAGGCCTTGTTTCAAGAAAAATAGTCTTATTTTTTAAAAACATATCTCTTTTTAAGAATTTTAAAAAATGTATATATAAGACAATTTTACCTGATTTAGTAATATTAGGATATATTCTATATATATATTCTAGTCAAATCATCTTATATTGGGCAAAAAAAATCTGCCAATGGGTTAAGAAAAAATAAATTTGGCTAGAAATATTAAAATATGTGTGTAAAAAAAATAAAAAATAGGCCATTTTTCTTGAGACAAGACTTTTTTTTTTTTTTAACTTTCTGAGAAATCAGTTTTCGCAGTGTCGAAGGGAGCTGTGCTCATCAAACTTTGTTTCTGTAAAAGTGTAAGTGGTTAAACATAATGCATGTAACCAAATAAGCAGACAGAGACTCAAATAAAAGTTGAGCTCTGGAAGTGGCAGAGCTCTCGTGAAATGAAATATTGCTACCAAGGAGTCCAAAAAGTAACGTATTAGTAGTCCATAGTTTTAAATAAAACCTCATGCTGAAAGTCTGCTTTTGATTTGGGGAACATGAACAAAGGCAAAAAGATACATTTTAAATGTAAGTGATCATTTTGATAAGTTTCAGTAAACATCTGAATGCATAATTAAACCACTTCTTTGAAAATGTTAGTATGTATTAAATCTGCTTTTGTTGTTTTGTTAATGTATTAATGTGACTACATTTTTCTTTTAAAACCTGAATGGAAAGCTGGTCTGAAGCAGCAAGATCGACATATTTACAGGAAGAACATCATGTTTGGAGAGCTCCTTTGTTAATAAAAAGAGAAGAAAAAAAATGAAAAAAAAGAATTCCCATGGCCACTGCAGCGGTGTTCTAGCCTCTATTTAAATCGTGCTACATGAAGTGAATAAAAAGCTGGAAATTCATGTATGAATTCATTGTATGAACTATATTAAAGTCATATACCTTGACATAATAAACAGATCTGCCAACCTTGGAAAATATTTTTGATTACCACCCCAAACCTTTATTATCAAGGAATGTCATTTTGATATGCTTTCAGCGATTGCGTTGATGAAAGACTACCATTAGAATTACTTGTCGGGAGCACCAGTCGAGTTCTCAGATTTCACCGTCTGAACTAATCTGGAATGTGCACAGGCCAGATATTAATACTAAATCTTTATAGTGGTGGAGAAGGGGTAGGCTGCAATAGGTAAAGTTTAAAAATAATGTGACTATTTAAACCTTTTGTGACTCACACCTCCATGTTTTTTTTTTTTGTTTGTTTGTTTTTTTTTGGGGGGGGGGGTGTTGCTTCAGTCATGGCTCGTGTAGACTGCATGCCAGTTTTGTCTGCAGTAAATGATTTTAAGAATATGAGGAAATGTGACATTAACCATTTGCAACACAGATGGTATCAAAATGACCAGTAAGGCTAGACTTGACCACTACACATTGTCTAAATTTTTATAATTCTCACATCACTTTACCTTTTCACCAATGTTGGAACTGGGTGTAGTGTCAAGATATGATGACCACCCAGAGGTGTGTTGAAGATGGTTTGTAGGCTATCACTTTGAGGTTGAGGCTAAGCTCGTCTTCCAGACCTGACCTCTGAATAATTTTAATCAAGCTTTTTCCCGACAGGGCTGTGGGTGGGAGGGCAGGTGGGGGCATGTGCATACTCTGATTGGTCAAAATATTTTTGTTTTGCCTACTGGACATCAACTGAGAGTGATGACTGAAGCATAAAGGGAAACAAGCAAAATGCGAGGTTGAGTGATATGCGTACTTAAATAGCATCAACTCGTGCCAGCATACTTAGATGTCAAAATGCGTACATATTGGCAGGTTTGTGATTATATAATAAAAAAAAAAAATGAAATACCGACTAGCTTCTGTGTGAAAGCTAGAGAAATTGAAAGACTTAAAAAACACTTTTTTAGTTCAAAATGCTGTTTAATGTTTTTCCTCAGCCCAAAGCATTTTGTCATATCAGCAGGTAATTGTCTTTTAGCACATCTAAACTGTAAGATAAACTACAGCACTATCACTGCCAGTTTTACCAATAATAAAATCACAGCAGTTAAAGGCAGCAGACATAAAGACATCCAGTTACACAGAATCAATAACAGGGAATCAATAACAGAGGAGTGAATTACATTACATTACATTGCATAACTGCTTTTTTGAGTTTCTGATAATGTATCCCATCAATACTACGGATTGACAGAAATTATGTTCCATGAACTGGTCACTCATGAAATTAGAACAACAATATAATGCTTGGACTGTGGATTACTTAAAGAAAATGTGTGAGATTACGTTGAGGTCAGCTGTTTAATGATGAACTTCACTGGAAATATTATATGCATGAACTGGAGGCATGCTTTAGACCCCCCTTTTTTATTATTCTTTTTGTTTTGAGCACAAAAATGAGTTCATTTTCAATCACTCTGTTTGTTTGTTTTTCTAATTTAAGGTCGTGGTGATGCTTTCAGTGGAAAAAACAAGCGTGCCTATTAGTATTCATCTTATTTCAGGAGATTGCAATGCAGCTGTCCAAGTGTTCTTGCTGCTCTGTTGTAACTAAATCATTCTGTTGTTTTTTTTATTTTACATTTATATTACTACACCACTACAGGTGCTGACTGGTTTCAGCTACTTGTGCATATTTTCTAGTATAAATGAAGCGAGATGTCTTCCATGCATATGTGGGCACTGGAAGTTGCCAGGTTGGTCAGAAACAGCTAAGACCATTACCACCATATTTTACTTTTATTTTCTAAATCTACATCATGTGAAGTTGATTATCAAGGAAAACGTACTTCTGCTTTGGTTTTTGACATAGCTTTACCTTAACCCTAAAATAACAGAGATTCTCCAAAAAGATTCACAGCTGGGGAAAAAAGAGGTGGTCAGACTCTGCTTTCTAAGGAAGTTCATCTGTATGGCTGTTAGACGATGTTTTGACTGCAGTGGAGGTCTGTGGTGAAAGATAATATGCTGTATAAGGCTTTGCTCTAGTGGGGAAACTTAAGTAATTTCAGTGTTGTTGGCAAAAAAGAATTAAATGAAGATACAAGATAATACAAGTAAATGACTGTAATACCTCTATAAGACATTAGAGCAGTATTTCTCTGCCATAAAAGAAGTATGTGGGCAGTCCTCTGTCCTGTCTGCTGTTTATGTGTGGTCTGTGCTCTAGCAGACAGATTATCTTTGAGGCTACAGTGCTGCTTTAACCTTGACTACGAATGTCAAAGCACTTTGCTGAATGGTCAAGTCCCTTGAAAGCTCCTTCCCATGTGTTGATGCAAGACAGGCATATTTTTAACTGACGGTTTGCGCTGTTGAGCTTGCTGGAGACCACTGTATGGCTGTTTTCTCAAGATGTTTTGTTTTTTTCTTTTTTTTTCCTTCTCTCTGAAAGGGCTCCATTCAAAAGTTGGAACTCAATGATAACATACTTTGTGGTCTTTCTAGCAGCAAGTGGAGGTGAACTTAATTAACTATCTGTTTGTTTGTTGTTCATCCATCCATCCATCATCTATACCCGCTATGTCCAGCACAGGGTCACGGGGGTCTGCTGGAGCCTATCCCAGCTCACTTCGGGCGAAAGGCAGGGGTACACCCTGGACAGGTCGCCAGTCCATCACAGGGCCACAATTAGACAGACAACCATTCACACTCTCACTCACTCCTAGGGGCAATTGATGAACACTAATTAACCTAACAAGCATGTTTTTGGACTGTGGGAGGAAGCCGGAGTACCCGGTGAGAACCCACGCAAGCACAGGGAGAACATGCAAACTCCACACCCTGTGGAGGCTCGAACCAGGAACCTTCTAGCTGTGAGGCCACCGTGCTGCCCTTTGTTGTTCATATTCAATTATTTTATGTATAAGATGCAAAATTACCTGGCTGATGTCTAAAGAGTTGGGTACTAAAATGCAGGAACAGAGAATTGAGTATCATTTAGCAACTCTTGTGCCATGGTAGAGTCATCAAAGTTCCAGTTACGCATTTGCTTATGTCAACCTTTGTTGACGGCATTCACACCTTAAAATATAGCATGTATAAACTGTTCTAACAGTATTTGTTCATTTTTCAATTTCTCACAGCACACATTTTTGTTGATTAGAACTATAAAATCTTAAAGAGTTAGCACAGTTCTTATAATTCAGACACAAAAAGCTTTGTAATGTTGTGGGATGTAAATTCAGTTCCATTATTTGTATTAAGAAGGTCACTGTGAATAGGTGACAAGAAAACACTCAATAAAGAACCCAGACAAGGTCATATTTGTGTGGTTCATTTACCAGTTTACAGAATTGGAACAGACTTCAGCTGCAACAAAACAGGAAATTATTGTCACATTTTGTCACAATGACAAAAAAATACTTTTGTCACAGAATTAAAAATGTATTTTCATTAGGTTTATATAATTTTATGAACACAAAATGCAATACACTCTAAAGGTGAAAAATACTTTAAGGAACTAGACAAAAAAAACAGAAAACCCAACTGCACATAACCACTATTCATTTCCATGAAGTCAATACTTTGTAGAGCAACATTTTTTCTAACAATTACTGCTGCAGCTCTGTTGGGGTGTATTTATAAAAGCTTAGCACATCTTCACCAATGTGACTTATTCCCAGTCCTTCAAATTAGATACATTCAAGATTTCATATTGAGATTTGGGCTTTGACTTGGGTTTTCCATGACATTGAATCACTTAATGTTGCTATATTGTATTCTTAAGGTCATTATCAGTCTGGACTGTAAATCACATTCACATCTTTGGAAGACTGAAACAGCTATTCCTCAACAATTTGCCTGTATTTAAGATCATCCGTCATTCATTTAAATTTCACCACTTTTTGATTACCTGATGATGACAACACTGAGGCGTTTGTACGTTTGTACGTTTGTTCACTTCCTCGATCATCTCAGGGGAGATAAGTGATTTTTTTTTTCCTAAAATCAATGAGCTTCTCCTCAGTTTTGGACACATTAATGTACAGAAATGATAACCCACAGCAGTTTATAAATGTAGACATTACAGGGCTTCACTGAGGAGACGCAAGGCCACACTTCATCTGAGGTTATTGTTCTTGGATTAAAGACTATCTACCACAAAGTGGTGTTTTCTTGCAGTTTCATCTGACCAAAAGACTCTCTTTCACATGTTTTGTGAGTCCCCCTTGCCTTTTGCTGAATTCCAAACATGTTTTTTTTTTTTTTCTAATTTTGTTTTTTCTTCTACTACTGGCCACTTTTGTGGAGTCTATGGATCAAACTGGTCCTGTCAGGAACTCCACAATCTCTGATTTAGAGCTTTGCAGCTCCTTCAGCATTACATTTGGGCTCTTTGGTACTTCTTTGATTTGTCACCTCCTTGGCTGTTCCATGAGTTTTGGTGGTTTGGCTTCCCTTGGCAGGTTTATTTTGGTGCCATATTCATTCCACTTCCTGATAAATGGTTAATGGTGATGTGAGGAAGTTTTTTCCCCCATTTGTGGAGCTGTGGCTTTCAGTTTCACCTCACTAATTGCATTATTCTTTATTTAAGTGTAATAAATAACAGAAAATACCTTTTGTCCTCGCAAATATATACCCTGAAGATAAACACAGAGCCCGATTTTTCTCTTCCAAAAGCTGTTCAAAGAGCTACATTATCTTCCTTCACTTAGGAAGGGTTCAAAAGTTTGCAAAAGGATTTACTTCATTTAGAATGAACAACTGGTTGTTTTCTTTCTTTCTTTCTTTCTTTCTTCCTTGTTAAATAATTTTGCCAGTGAGCCAAACACTGAAGTGCTTGGATGCATGTGATGGAGCGTCATCCTGCAGAGAGATCATGACCGTTTCTAAAAAGCAGAATTCTTCCTGTATCTTGAAACAAACCAGTGTTAGAAGTGAAAAAGTTCAACTAAGGTATCCTCAAGGTTTGCAGCCCACATCAAACATCTTCCACCAGGACTGGTCCAAGCCTTTATGGGGCCCTCAGCAGATTTTATGTTTTATCACTTTGTGTAACAGACCTACTATCATTTGCATTAGTTGTAGTTGGCTTACATTGTATCACTGTCACTCCTGAATTCGCAGCAGAAGCAGTAGACCGCATCATTTCTTTTTGAATAAGTCAGCCAACTTTGCTTAATCTTTTCCCCATTTATCAACTGTCTGTAGGTGTAGTGGTAGTGAAGCTTCAGCCATCAGGTTGCTTAGGAAAAGTGATTTTCAGCATTGGCCCTCTGCTCACCAGATCAGTCCTGTCTGAGTCAGATCATTGAGGAGACCACTCAGCTGAGTCAACGTGGAGGAGCTGCTTATCCATGTTGATGGCTGGACCCTGTTGAGGATGTAGATGCAACACCTATACGAGAAGGAGATGGGCCTGCATGGAAATTACATTAATAATTACACTTTATTTCTTTTGAATTTGAATCTTAAAGTAAACTGAGCAAATAGAAAGGCTGTCCTGTTAATTGACCTGGTGCAGCAGCTGATGTTGTTGGTAACTGCTTCTCACTTTCAGAAGCTGGTTACTACTCATCATTTTCAGGTGCTGGCAACTTTGCAGAGGATGTGGTGAAAACAGAAGTGTCTGAAAAAATCAAATGTGCAAAATAAAAGAAACTTTGAACCTTTTAGGACCTCTTCTGAAACCCTTTGGCATGTTTCACAATATTCTGAGATGTCAACCACATCTTGACATGTTGCTGTTAAAAGCCTAATTATAAACTGGCACAAGACCCGCCTCCATCACCATCACTATGAGATGCAGCTGAAATCTCCAAACAGAAGTGTACTATCAGTTGATATCATTTTATCTGCCTCTCTCTTAAAACCACTGGTAAGGAAAATGAAATGATATGGGTCATAAACTTTATATTAACTCGAGTATTTCACCAGTGTAATCAATTATGTAAGAGAATATAAGAGAGTATTTTGAAAGAATGTATCATCTTTCACCACGAATTGTTTTCCCAGCGTCGCTTCCCAGCCAAGCCCAGCTTGGGAAAACACAGACAGAAATGCTAAAGTAACATTATCGACCAGCTGGTGGGTAGCAGATCAGTCAAAGTCATGTTGTGTAGGCTTGAGTAATCCTTGGCATCCCTGACAATTCATTCCTTTTTCTTTTTTTTTCCGGCGGTGATGGTGGGGCGGCGGGTGTTGAGCTTTATTCGTTTGTTACTGTTAGCTGGTTGAGCTTCATTTACTTTATTTCTTTGTAACAGTAGATGAAAAAAGAAAAAAAAATGAGAGGCAGGTTTCAGTTTTCTACTACAGCCTGATTTGAAAAGATAAAGAGGCGAAGATGAGGAGGCTTGATCACAGTAACGTGATGTAAAAGAACCCTGCAAATTGATTAAATTACTTAATGAATGACACATTTTCAGATCTAAGGCCCCCAAACAAAAACACTGAGCTGTATTGGTCAAACACACAAATAAATAAATATTTTATTCATATGTCCCTTTAGGACCCAATAAGTATTTCATTTTGTGTCCATCAGGACCTCAGAGAAAATTAGGGTTAGGGTATTTTAATTTCTGTTTGGTTCGAGTCACATTTGCATTTCACTGGTACAGTATTTGAGTAATTTACATCTATTATAACCCTCTTTGTTTTAGATAATTTTGTGTTTACAATTAATAAACCAATTTAGACTGTTTTGACAAACCAGAAGTTTGTCAAACAAATCTTTTATTCCCAGTTCGTCTGTGGTTTAGAAATAACATTCATCTGCTTTAATGTACATTCCAGTTTTTAGCATTTTCATTGAACCCAGTGTCATATATTCCAAGATTAAGACCTAACATACTATTGCAAAACTGTATTAAGAAGTGTCGGTCTTGAAAAGGTAACTCTCCTCCTTCGCTGATTATTAAACAATTCCTCTCTTGTTGGTTGAAATAATAGATTTGGAGAATGAGAGAGAATGATGAGAGGAAGACCTCCATTACCAGTTTTTGTGTGTGTTGTAACACCAATTTCATACCAATTTCAGCATGCAATGTTAGGTAAACTGTATTTTCTTTTTTATGAAATCCTAATCTTATTTCCTCAGTTTTAGCCATACAAAATTGGTTATTAAATAACATATTAATTTAGCTCTGATATGCAATAGAGAGTAAACATTTTCAGACCCATTCAGGTTCCGTGGCATTTTATGTGTCACTTAACTTAAAAAAAAAAAGAATTCTTAAAAAAAAAAAAAAAAAAAAGAAAGAAAGAAATTAAAGTTTTTTTAAAGTCTCAGTCACACAGGTCACAGTACTTCTAAAAGTGAGCCTCTTATCTTGGCTCTTAAAGACACTTTCTCTCTCATCCAAAAGGCTTCTTTGGTTCTAGCTGACTGGTTGGGAGTTTTAGCCGTATAAACTGTTAGGCCATCCTCCTCTTTTGCTGCTGAAGTCACATATAAAAGGTTGGCCTTTTGCAAGTCATTCTGGTCTTTTGTTCCCTTAATATAGTTTATTTGGCCAGAATGTGAGCTGTTATAAATGAAGGTGTGAATGTCTGTGAGTCAAGACTGTGTTAGGTCACGTTCACACTGTACAGTTTTTGCAATCCTATAAGATTAATGCGAGCTGTATTGCACGGCATAAAATCATCAGATCATTAATTGACTAAATTTGACACTGTGATTGAACATGTGTTGAATCGTGGTTATGATAGAAGTAAACCTGAGCTTATTTCAGGCCCTTAACACAGTGCCATTGGCGCTGGTGCACCTCAAGTCGCTGCTGATGCGCCAGTGAGTTCAGAGTTAATGCGTCCCATAGTGATGTGCATGTGCTTTGAAAAGAAAATAAACATAATGGAAAAAAAAAGAGAGTTACTTATTTATTTATTTGAAGTCCACATTTTATGTGACACACTGATGTTTATGTCATTTCATGGTGCGTTCTTATTGGTTGGTTAGTTGACAGAGAGGCAGCGACAAGCAGACATACTCCGAGATTCATCATGATTGATATCTGTTGCAGCCTGTCTTTGGTCACAAGAAGATTCTATCTTTCATCTTTGTTCCTGTTTCACTGTGAGATGTACGACCACCGTTTTTGAGTTACAATGGCCGTTTTTTTTTTTTTTCCAAGTGATTTCACATCTTTCATCTGAGACGGACAAAATTGTACAATGTGAACCCAGCCTTAGGGAGATAAAACCTGAGGCCTTCTCCTCTGTTCAATGTTGCGTTTAACACAAATGGCTTGTTTTACTCTTTTCTCAAACCATCCATCTTCTATGCCCAGAATGAGTAAATTTCTATCCTCAGAGGAGTTCCCTGATCCCTGAGATGCAGGTGGACCATTGAGCCTTGACCTAAGGAGCTGACTCTTCTCCATTATGCATTTGTGGAGTTGCTGCTTATTTTTACCCTGCACAAAAAAAAAAAAAAAATCTAACAAAAAAAAATCATAGACATCTATAATGAGTGTGAGACAAATCTTCTGTAGTGACTTATTTCTGTTCTCTGGAAATAATCTATTTATGAATTTTCCACCTCATCATATGGGGAATTTTTTTTTTTTTTAAAGATTTTTGTAAACTCATGTAAGACGTTTTACTGTGGCAAACAACAGCGGTGTCACCTTGTCTAGATTTCTTTTTCAAAAGGACTTTCTGCTAATTGAAGCAGGAAATATGCAGCTAAGTCCTCCAGTGTGGATTCAGCCCTGACCCTTTAGACATAATTCATTTCAAAAAGAAACATCCTCCGCTTGTCTCTGTCACTGGTGTGTGGCTCACAGTCACATGCCTGATTGGATTCAGACGGTCGCCATAAACTGCAGGTTGAGCAGGAGCAGCGGTGGCATGGGTGTGCCAAACACGGTGCTCACTGCTGCACACAGGTAAAAACATTTTAGGCTGCACAATCTAACAGACCCAGAGAGGTTGCTACTTATATATTACATTATCATTATTTATTCCTTTTTTTCCTTTGCACTGTTAGGCTGATACTGATTCTTTTTCTCATGAGCTTCTGTGTATCTTTTTAATGTTATGTGCGAAATGATAATAAATCTTGAATTATTGATCGAGATCAAGATGCATACTATGGCACCTTTAAAATGAAAATAATTAAGTGGAGTCCAGTGAATCCATTGTCATAATATAAATTATTTGGAATTATTTGGTTATCCTACTGAATTAAATGAAGGCATATGACTTCCTGTGGCAACCATGAAAGGAACAGCCGATAGACACATGAGAAGAAGATTATTGAATTGTTATTATTTAATTTTAAGAAACATTTGAATTTCCTTTATTTTTGCTATCAAAAAATGTGTGTATACTAACTATCTTCTTTTTAAAAAAATAAATGAAGTTTGTTTTTTAAATTAAGTTTGTTTGATTTATTGGTTGAGTCTAAAATATATCAGAATGAGGAAAAAGCTGAAAGGATCTAAAAAAAATAATAATAATCATCAATAGCACTATAACACATTGTCTTCTGGGTGCTTCTTGTGTTTCTTCAAGGTGGCTTTTGTATTAAAAAAATGCTAAATTAATAACTTGTTCACATTAAAATGTTGGTTTCATTTTCCTGTGAAGAAATACTTTCTTACTGCAAACCATCATGTAGCATGTGATCATCTCTGCCTGCTATCATCAAAAAACAGAGTAACTTCCAGCGTGTCTCAGTTAGACAAATGCCTATCGCCCTCAGTATCACTAGCTAATGACAGAAGAGAAATTGAGAGTGAGACCACTGAAGAAACCAAACAAAAGTAAATTTTAAACAGTGTTGTAAAAGTGACTTAACCTCCACCACCTATAGGAGGAGTCAAAATGCTTGAAATTCCTCTGTGCTGCTTTAAAGCTGCTTAACAATGTGCAACTAACAGGAATTGACAGCAACACTTTTTTACTATTTTAAAGAAATTATATTTCAAGAAACACTTCACTTAAGTGAGTTAGAAATTGCTTATTGATTGTTGTCAACTCAGGTTTTGTTCTGTGTTTCTGCCACTTATGGTGAAGTAGTTGATGGAATCAGCCATCTTGTTGTTACTGACAAACGAAGACATTAGGACAGCTTTTATTAAAATCAAACTGCTCTTAACTTTGACTTTCCTTAAATAAAGCTGACACAATTCTTTTAATTTTAACTGATTCATTTACTTTAAAAGCCAATTATTTTAAACACTGTGCACCACAAAGGATTAATGTGGGACATTTTGCTTTTAATCCATTGCTTGTTACCCCCCAGGCACCCGTCAAGATTTCTTTGTGCAAGTGTAGACTGGAAATTTGATGAATTAAACACTACCCTGACAATATGTTTTAACCACTGCATAAATTCTGCTTCTCAGACTTGGATTGTATACATTTATTTATTGTGTTATAATTACTAAAAGTAACAGCATTTTATACATTTTTATTTTTTTCTATTTTTATTTGCAGGGGATCATCTGCGTGTATGTCCTCAAGAGAACACATGCTGCACCGAGGAAATGGAGGACAAATTTGGTCAACAAAGTAAACTGGACTTTGAGAATTTGCTTGACGAAACAAGTCATACATTGAGAAGCACCTTTGTCTCCAGACATAAAATATTTGATGGTAAGACTTTCTTTTTTTTTTAGTGCTTTACATTAATATTTTCCTTCCGTCTATCCATTAACTTGCACTTATCCGGATTCGGGTCATGGGGGCAGCAGTAGAGAGGCCCAGACCTCCCTCTGCCCAGCCACCTCCTCCATCTCTTCTGAGAGGACACCAAGGCATTCCCTGGCCAGCTGGAGATGTAGTCTCTCCAGCATATCCTGTGTCTGCCATGTGGTCTTCTCCCAGTTGGACATGCCTGAAACATGTCCAACTGTCCAGGAGGCATTCTCACCAGATGCCCGAACTACCTCCTTGAATTGCCACCTTAACGTGGTGGAGGAGTTTTTCATGCCCGAAAGATCCCAGGAGCTTTGTTGTCTGGGGCATTTGCCCCTGGTAGGGTCTCCCATGGCGAATTGGACCTGGAGGACAGGCTAGACTAGGTCCAAACCAAGACCACGGCTGGGCTCAGCTACCACCTACAGGAGCATCCATACGGGTTAGGTGCATTGCACTTTAGGTAACAGCCGAAAAGCCTGGCGTGCTGACCAATGGCTGATGGAAGATAAACATTTATTCATTTTATTTTATTTTAAATTGTGATATTGGTCAGTCTTCATATTGCAATGAACTGCAGAAAGGGAAATCAAAGGACTGGGACTATACATCTTCATTTGAAAGCGCTGACTGAAGTTCTTCGCTGTCCTTACTCAAGAGGAGATGAGATGTGAAAATCTCATTAAGATGCTTTGGTGTGGAGAAAGCTCTTGTTGGATTAAATAAAATGCCTTCTTGCACAGCAGATTGACAGCTTGAACAGCAACGCAGAGCCAAACACCACATTATTAAGGTTGTTTGGTGGTCTTATGCTGTGTGTGATCTTGTCTTAACTCTATTGCAACTGTCTTTACCACCAAGCGTTTAATGAGCTTTTCTTTGGGTGAGTATCTGCTCATTACTGAGCCAACCTTGCTCTAACTCTCCACCTATCCCTTTTGGTGTCCTTCTCTGTGGAGTATCTTTCTACTCACAGTTTAATGAGAAATATTAATCCCTTCTGCACCCATTAGGCTGTGTGGAATAGCAGCAGCTTATCATTGTGGACAATGGTGAAGGGTGGTGGAGGTGAAACTTGTCAGGCGTGGCCACCTGTCACCACTGTGATTTATTATTGTTATTTATTAGGACTGCAGCTTAATACCTTTTTATCCCTCTGAAACTTTTTAAGGATTATTGATTCTCGTCATCTCCAAAGGAAAGACAGGACATAACTTTTCAAAATAAATAGTTTAGTCTTTTTTTTTTCTTTTTTTCATTTTATTAATCTCAGGGGTTTTTTTCCCAGTAAAGACTGAATACAGAAAAATGGTAGGTACAAACAAGAAAGCACAGCAAAGCACTTGAGCACAGAATGTCATCCAGTGCTTGTGGGTTTTTTTTATAGTTTGAGTTCACACTTGTGAAGAATTATCAGAAGTTCCTGTAGCCTTCAAACCTCTACAATAACGACAAAATTGATAAATTGTCCGTCGCAGAATGAAGCTTTATTTATTGCAGCACTCACTCTCAGAGTGAAAAAAAGAAATGTCAAGAATGGACAAACTAATTACGTTTCAAGGAAGCACAAATTTGTGAATGAATAACAAGATGGTTTCAATATCCCATGATGTATAAAAATGACATTTCCTCGTAATTTGTTTTATAAAGGAGGCCTGGTGCAATGTGGATACAAAGAAAGCATTAACACTTCACTGAGTGATAAGAATACACAATTCTGTCCCCAGACCAGCCTACCAGGACCTGCCACACAAACTAAGGTAGCTGCCTCGCAGTCCAACATTATTAGCTCCTAACCAAAGCTGACTCAGCTTACTGGAAAACACTGAGAAACAGGCAAAGCAAGTGTTCTGTTTGTGTTTGCAAGAACAAACAATAATGTCATGCACTCACGCTCCACCTGATTACTCCTCCCTGACTCTGTGTTCTCATGAATTGCATATTCTTACAGCTGAAATTCCCGATAAGGCTATACAAACTGATGGATTTATTGTTCTTTCTCTCATCAGTCAGTGGAAGAAATCTGGAATAACAACTGAAACATGGCTCATTAAGACGACGTTAATGAGTCAGGACAAGTAATTTTCAACCCATTGTTCCACTCTGGGGGAAAAAAATAACTGTAAACTTTTCTGAGAAAACTATATTTTTAAGTTAAAAGCAATGGTTGTGTTATGAATGCGCCTACATTATCATGTAATATGATCAGATGGAGAAAGTTATAACTGACAGAATGTTTTTTATTCACGCACTCATTGACATGTGAGTACATAATATTTTTACACTGGTGTCCACTTCTCTGATTTCACATATTTGTTTTAATACAGCTGAATTCACAATGCAGCAGTTCTTACTTAAGATTTTAATGTCTATATTGCCAGACATCTCTGCTGAAATTCAGATTTTATTCCTATAATATCGGCTGTCAAAATCACACAGATTATAATGTAAAATGATCACTCAAAGGTCTTTTAAAAAAATAAATCTCATACTGATTCAAGCCAGTGCAATAGGGGTCATTTGGAGAATGGTGCTCTTGAAAGAACTTCCTCCTCAGTTTGACTAAAGACAAATGTGATGATGAACATTTATACACAACCCCAAATCAGAGAAAAAAAAAGAGAGAAAACAAATTGTAATGAGATGGAAAATTAAAGCAACACCACCTAAGATTGTGCTCTTTAGTGCCCCTCTCTGGTTGAGAAAGGCAACTGTCTGTCACCATTATCGTAAATTCTGTTGCTGTGTGAGCCGCCCCTGCCTCCCCAACAAATGTACAGAACGCATGTACATTTGTTGACTAGCTGACAAGAGAACAACCGATGAATCTTTTGGGACACCATGAGGGACATTACTCTGAAATAGCATTCACACACACATAAAATGTGAAATGCATACACGCCCATATGAAATGCATTCATACACACATGAAATGCATTCATACAGATGTATGAAATGCATTCATACATATATATGAAATGCATTCATACATCTTATTGGAGATTCTTTCATATATCTTCTTGAAATTTTCATGCCAAATCAGCAGCGTTCATTAATAATATACTGGCTGACAAATACAGATACACTGGACAGTCGCTATACTTTTCCCGTCTTGGCAGCATGACAGCCTACTTTTGCATCGGTTTCCCGCTCTCCCATGTATCGGGAGGACAGCACCCGACAGTAGTAACGGGAGACTTTCGTGTTGCAGCAGGCTGTCAATTGTCTCCCATTCTCCTGTAACGGCAAGCTGTTGGATGTCTGTGGCTGGGCCAAGCTGCCGGAGGCTGTCAGCGGGAGGACAGCAAAAGACAGCACCCTGCAGTAGTAACGGGAGGCTGTAATGCTGCAGCAGGCTGTCGGGTACTCTCCTCTCAGGAGCTGCTGCGACAGCCTCCTGGGAGAATGGCAGTGAGCTGCCAGCTCCCTGGAGGTAACGGGAGAATGGGAGGCTGTAACGCTGCCAAGATGGGAAAAGTTATGGCAGCTATGCTACACATCTGTACTTATCAGACAGTATATTATCAATTAACACTGTTGCTTTGGTCAGACTTGGCTGTTGACACAACATCACTGTGGCAAGCAAATTTACCACCACTACCTCTGTTATAAAGTTGTGGTGCTTAACCAATCAGCTTTCATTTCAACTGAAATCACTTGTGTTTCAACTGAAAATTTCAATAATATATATGAAGAATTTCCAATAGGATATATGAATGCATTTCATGTGTGTATGAATGGATTTCATATATGTGTATGAATGCATTTTAAAGGTATGAATGCATTTCATATGTGTGACTGAATGCATTTCATATTTGTGTATGAGTGCATTTTATATGTGTGTATGAATGCATTTCATATATGTGTATGAATGCATTTTATAGGTATGAAAGCATTTCCTATGTGTGTATGAATGAATTTTATATGTGTGCATGAATGTATTTCATATGTGTGTGTGAATGCATTTCATATGTATGTGTTAATGCTATTTCAGAATAATGTCCCTCACGGCGCCTCATACAATCCTGAGGGCTCATTTGAAAAAAAAAATAAATAAATTACTATACCCAGTAACAATATTAAGCAGCAGTTCAAGGTCTGTTGTGTTGCTTTGATATACATCCATTTTGCCTTTCATCACATTCCAAAAAAAGTTGGGATGGGATCAATCTAGAGCTAAAAAGGGGCAAAATAAAAAGTACAGATGTTGTTTCAAACAGGTTATATCAATAGACTTTCTATATTAGATTTGATCCAAAAATAGCATACATGAATGGCACAATCTTTAAGGACTAATGATGAGATCTGCATTTGCCCAATAAATGTATTAAACAATCAATGATTTTTTTTAAAGCAGTGTTACTGAAAGAAAGATAGGAAGAGATTTATTTAAAAACAAGTCAAGGAATCTGGAGGACAGAAATTAAGTAAAGGACAAGGATGCAAGCATAAAGGCCTCATTATGCTTCTCTGACTCTGTCTCTCTGTAGACAGTGACACGCAGTCATATTGACGAGATGTGAGCCTTTCAGACTTCTCCATTGCTTGGTGAGTGTTGCAAAGCAATTCACCGCCAGGACAATAGGTGGCAAAGCAGTTTTTTCAGCCTACTGTCCCATGATGTCTATAGTCGTGGATTGTTTACTGACCTCAGCCTGCGACACACAGATACATGCTGGAAAGAATGGAGACCAAGAGAGAGCGACTTGTGATGGAACTGGAACTGATCGACATCGAGCAGCAAATGCTCCACAGTCAAACTCTGCTGGTCGCACTCTCTCAATGCTTTTAAATATGGTGGTGTTGTTATGAGATAAGGAAACTGGAAGAGTGAGTAGTTAGCTGACCAATGACAGACGTGTGTCTCCGTCATTTTTGACAGATAGTTATACAACCTGTTGTACATGAAGTTGAAACCTTAATATGCAACAGTGACAATGAAAACAGTGTGTTAAACAGTGATCACGTTGGAATGAAAAGAGATTTGTACTTTGTTACCCAATGGTTACACCTTTATTATTTTTCAGAAAGAGTCTGCATAGTCAAAGATAATACCTGTATTTTATATTTATTGGTTCCTCCTAACCACAAATAGCTGAAAAAAAAAAAAATCTTAAATGCAAGCCAAGCTCAGAAAGGATGTTGTTGATTTGTCAGGTCTTTGGAGGATACGCAAGAAGTCCAAAAGCTGGGGTCTATGATAGCACCACTGATGTCAATTTAGAAAAGCAAAAACAGAAAAAAGGACATAGACTGCCTTCAAGACAACATCTTTTCTGTGGATAATAATGCACACATTACATAGGCATAGACTGGTACTGGACTGGTGTGCCTGCAGTCCTGACATGTAAATGACAGAGAAAGGAGAATTTTTAAACAAATAGGGGAACCTTGTATTCTTGCACTTCTTAAGTTAGTAGAAAAAAAATAGACAAAAATAACAAGTGAAAGTCTTCATAACTTCACCTTATAAGTGTTTTGAGAAGCAGTGGTATCATTAAAAAGTGCTACAACTTTTTCTTTCTTTTTTTGGAATGTGTTGTGATTATAATTATTTGTTATTAAGTATAAATGTGATTTAGTAAATAGCAAATTGCTTATTAGTGAAATATTGTCAGCATTTTTATTAAATGAAAAAAAAAACAATCAAGGTGTTGTTCGATTGGACCTGCCCACAAGAGGGCTAAAAAGTGTAATAATATTTTTCCCCTCATCAAATAGTTTAGAATTGAAGTAATTTACATGATATCAGATAACAAAGTTAATCATATTTAGTCTAAAGTTTATGGATTTCTGGCTGTCAGAGATAAAACAGCTATCAGCCATTTTTTTTAACTGTATTCCTGCTGAAATTTTACAACTTCTCACTTATGACCACACAAGACAAGTCAAATCAGTTGTGTGAATAAGAGGAGAGCAGAGAAAGGAGTTCCCATATACAAGACCAGATGGGTTGCTGCTATGTTGATTATCAACATCTGACCAGTCACAGTTCAGGGGGGAGTGCAACTGAAGAGATGGTGGGTAAAAAACACTTTGGATCTGGTGCTAGGAAAACATAAATATATGAATAAAACAAGAGAACAGGTGAAGAAGTAGAACTGTATTGCTATATACAGCTGTATACACTTCAGCATCAATTCAAAACCTGACAGAATTCCAGGCTCTGTACATTTGGTTTTTAAAGATTCACATATTTCCTGCGGCAGACATCAGCCGACTGTTGGAAGCAGTTAGTGATCTTTAAAATGGGGGCAAATAGGCATTAACTTTGATGTGTTTTGACCTGTGCAGACTCCACCGTTATCCATCCATCCATTAACATCTGCTTATTCATGGAGCCCAGAACTCCCTCTCTCCTGCCACCTCCTCCAGCTCTCCCAGGGGAATACTGGGCCATTCACAAGCCAGCCAAGTTGATATAATCTCTCCAGGGTGTCCTGGGTCTGCCCTGGGGCCTCCTTATCACTGAAACGCCTTCCAAGGAAGCCATCCAGGAAATATCTTAGTAATCACCTCAACTGGCTCCTCTTGATGTGGAGGAGCAGCAGCTCTACTCAGAGACTCTCCTGGTTGGCTGAACTCCTCGTCCTGTCTCTAAGGGAGATTCTAGCCACCATGCAGAGGAAATTCATACCAGCCTCATGTATCCGCAGTCTCGATGCATCATCACAATAGTTACATTATGGCATATTATAATGCCCTGACTTTTTATTTGAAAGCTGGAAGTGAAGGGTGGATGGGCATTGGGCTCAGCCTAATATCAAAATGTTGTTTCAGGTCCCAGTGTGATCAGGATAGATTTGAAATTCCAGCATAACATATTTAATGGAAGTGCCTGGGATTTTTTTACACCCTTTTTTATTTTATTTAATTATTTAAGTTGGACCCTAGCTTCCATTATTTTTAGTTGTACATTTTTACAATCAAACAGTAATAATTCCTCTGATCAACAACATTTTTTTTCTAATTGCATTGCTTCTATTAGGAGCTGAAAATATCAGATTGGAACATTCTGGAAAGATAGCTGAAGACTTGGTGAAGAAAATATATTACTTTGAAACCTTGTGGGAGCTGAGTTGCTTCAGGAAGAGAACAATATACATATGAATGAGACCATAGGATGCACAGCAACTAGAGTTCGTGAAGCATAAACTTCTAAAAACAAATACATTGTTTTATTTTCCTCCTTTTCAAAAAAATGTGGCAACATAATATGAAGCCCCACGTCACATGTTTTCACAGATTTCCTCTGTGGGACTGGAAGAAGCTGAATGTGCGAGTTGTGTTACAAATGCATGTGAACACTTCTGTATGTACACTGGACTTTGCAGTGTTTGCAGTGACCTTTCCAACCAGACCAGTGCTTTCAGTCAACAGAAACTTCTTCACTAAAGCACCTTTTTCCTAAAGAAAAATGCTGTTCCAACAGTGGAAACATATACTAAAGACTCAGTGGAGTTGATTGTATAACCTAATGTTTTCAATCTTCCTGATTCTCCTTTCAGCACCCCCCATCCCCCATTTTTTTCTATAAGTAGTCGTAAGTGTCGTACAGTGATGGCCATCACATCTGTCATAAGCATGTACCTGAGAAATCAGCAAAATGCTCTGCCAAGGAGTGTGTAGATAAATGAAAACAAAACAAACTAGAATGTATAGGCTATAATTGGTAAAATACTGTAAATAGATAGATTTGTATAGGGATTTACACCACATCTCATTTTATAAACATTATAATGCAGCTTAATATAACATGGGACCTGAGAGAGATGGTACAACTGATGAAAAGTGAGTTGTGGGACAGGAGTGGTGATATTAATAATGATAATAAGGATTTTTGTGTGTGTCTGTGTGGGTGGGGCTTGGGAGACGAGGTAGATGCTGTCAGCCAAAAACATTTGCCCCTTGCAGTGCAGCTGTTCAGCAGATGCAGGTCATACCATTCCCACTAACTAGGAGTTTGGCTCCAAAGATTTTTGCATCATTCAGTAACTTCTAAACACAAGAGGAAATGAAGCCCTGCAGAATGAATGATCACAGAATATTTCTTTAAGTTTTTGCTGGATACTGTGCATAATGCGTCCAGAAGTTGCCTGTCTTCATGCGTCAGCACTTTGGTTTGCATCTCATTCAATCAACAAAAAATTTAGTTGATATTCTTATTTTCTTGGGGATACAGAGCAAACATCTACAGCACAGAAACTACTATTTGGTAACCACGGCAACCCCAATATTAACAGCCTCCCACGGCAGGATTATGTGGTAATGTTCACTGCCACGCCACAAAAAAAAAAAAAAAAAAGAACACTCCCACAGATTCCAAACTGGTGGATGTCCCAGTCCAAGGCACATGTCTCAACGTGGTTAAAGTAATTTGTTAAACAATCAGTTTTAAAGTTATGGATAATCAGCCTATGTTGTTAACATATATATGATATATGTTTTTATTTAAAAATTGAAGAATAGGATTCACTAAAAATAGGTGTTCCAGTCACAGGAGCAACTTCTTCCCCCAGGCTGTCACTCTGATGAACTCTGACAGTCATTGAGAATCAAGAAAAAAACTGCACCCTTGCCTCAGCTAACCATTGCACACACAGACACACTTACACACAAAGACACACAGGCACATGCACATTAATATTAATCTCTTTACTATGAATTTCCATTTTGAAACGCTCAGTATTGACTGTGCCATAAATACATTCATGTATCACTGCTATTTGCTCTACTAATTCACACTGCTCCTTTTGTACATTGGTTTATAAATTTAAAGTCTGAACGTATCTGTTTTAATTTAATTTCTGACGTTCATCCTCTGTACTGTACTGAGATCAAGTTACCCAAAGTCAAAATTCCTTGTGTGTGCAAACGTGGCCCACAAAGCTGATTTTAAAACAAAGATATGATTGTCAACATTATGTCTGTAAAGCAGATTTATGTATTTAAACTGTTCAGTAAAAAGTAGAGCGAGTGAATAACAGTGAAATTTAATACTAAGCAGTCAATGTCTTCATCCTCTTCAGCATATTAAATGAAACAAATGTGATTAGATTACAGACTGTAGTTCAGATTCACATTGCCAAGAAGCTCAGTGTCATAGTCCCTATGTTTGTTTTTGTTTTTTTTGTCCCTCCGCCTTTTTTTCTGCAGGAATATAGACTTTCTCAAGTCCACATGTGATTCCTGGAAGCATGCATAAATAAAAAAAGTGTCATTTTGATCACCCCCCTTCAAGATGGTGAATATCATGTGAAGGGCTTCAGCAAGGAGGGAAATGTTAACCCAGCAGCACTTAGATGCATGCCTCATAACACCATTCTTTCTCTTGGGGTTTGCTGCCACTCTCCATAATCTCAGAGTCAAAGGAGATGTCAT
>JBAMYA010000014.1:11572690-11583368 GCA_037176975.1 Arrhamphus sclerolepis | reverse complement strand
TGCACAAAAAAATGTGCTTTTTTTCTTTCTTTTTCTTTATTTTAAACTTTCATGCCATTCATTTCTTCAGTCAAATGAATAGGGCTAAATGGAGATGGAAAACCAACCCTATTAACCTCCTTCATTGGCTTTTCACAGTTCAGAAGATTTGGTAGTAATTAATTCTGCAGGCCACTTCCCTTGAGAGTCGTAGCAGCAGAAGTCATCTCAACTAAAGCTTCCTCCCATGGCTGTGTTAATAAGGTTTACTTTATAGTCTTATGTGGTCTGCTGACAAATGAAATTCATGAAACTTGCCTTTTTCTACCATCTAGCTCAGAGATTTAAAACAGGAATATGTTCCAAGAATTGAAATAGACTACTGACACTGATCAGTAGATTTCTATAGAAGCACAGGAGCAGAGGTTTTTTTTTTTTCTTTTTCTGTTTTTTATTATGGAGAGAATAACTTTGTATAACCTCTGCACAGCTCTGTGTACACAGCCAGGAGTCGGAGCCAAATTGAGTTCTATCAGAGAAAAGCTATGAGCTCTCTTCAAGTGGAAAGTGTGTGAATCGCTGGTGGCCAGTATGTCAGTATCGTCCATTTGCAGTGCTTGCAAACATTTATTTGTACAATCATCCAATAATGTGTGAAGGATTTTTGAAATGGCTTTTCTCCCCTCTGACACATTGCATTTTTTTCAATTGTAAAATAGTGAACTTAATGAGAACAAAATTTTGAATTAGGCTGTGAAGTCTTCTTCAGTCATGCTTTCACTTTCAGTTAGGCCTTTTGCAATGACAGTCGTTTTTCATCTTGACCCCTCTGAAGCAGTGCTTCAAATTTTATATATATTACAGAGGATATATTCAGTTAATATATCAGCTAAAAGTTATATTACTGGCATTTTTTCCCCAATAAAATATACACCCTTTTAAGTTATATTTGCTGTGAAGCTGTCATTAATCAGTGCATCTGTCAGTCAGAACTACTGACTGTTCTCATTACGAAAAAAAAGCCACTTGGGTATAAATCATATCTGGAGCTTTGCATATTTAATAATAACTGCTCAGTTTAGTCATTTGCCATGTAATCTCAGAAACAGAAAAAAAATCCTTTGGCCTACATTATACTGGAAGTAAAAGGAAAAAAGTCAGATCCTCTCACGATAAGCATAAAAGTGTGTGTGAGGGTAAGCTAATTTTATCAGTTCCCCAGAGGAACTATTACAGTCACAACACTCACAGGGGCCTGATAAGATGTGTAAAAGAACAATAATTAATTGTGATAACAAAGCCAGTCTTTTTGAAACATATGGCGTGTGATAAATCAGAGGCAGACTTCTGCTGAACAGATACGTGCAGGATTGGAATCTTTAGCTTCCAAGCAAATATAAAGTGAGTTATAATACCTGCTGGTTGTGGCTAAAAATACATTTGTCTCAATCATGCAAGCACTTTCTAAATTGCATTTTAAGTATTGTGCAACCTTGAAAATGAGGCATGTTTTTCTTACTTTCTGCTGATATGGGCAG
Organism: Arrhamphus sclerolepis; assembly: GCA_037176975.1. NCBI lineage: Eukaryota > Metazoa > Chordata > Actinopteri > Beloniformes > Hemiramphidae > Arrhamphus > Arrhamphus sclerolepis. The sequence goes on along the minus strand of JBAMYA010000014.1, from coordinate 11,581,851 downwards.
CTCTTGATAAAACTAGTCAGATGTGATTTGGTGTGGTAACCCAGGGAGTAATGTCTTTTTTTTTCTTTTTCTTTTTTTTTTCTTGCTGCTGTAATCTGTAATTTCACTGATGCTGCCATGAGCTAATGACCACTTCAAATCCATTACATTTTCACCCAAACCAACAACATAATTGACTGCAATGTGCATGGGCCATGGGGTTGAGTGGCTATCTAACTTTTTTGAACCTCTTTTTCTGTTATTTTATTGTTTTGCAGCTGGATTTATTCATACCATCTCTCCTCTTTTCAAACATTATGTAGCCTTGATACCAAAGGCCTTACAGGAAATATATCATCATCAACAGATAATCTATTGTACACAACTCAATGGTGAAAGAACCTGATTTTCCTATAAGAGTTGGAAGATGCAAAAAACATTAAAAAAAAAAGGTAATGTTGGACATTATGAAAAAAATCATCATGAATAAAACAAAAACCAAAAACAAACACTGACATGCATCACCAATGCTGTAGATCAAACACCCCCACATGGCAACAGTGCTCCCTGACTGAAGCAGCCTCCCCCAGCCATGAAGCACCATGAAAACTGCTCAGGAACAGCTTGATGAAGCTCTGGCTGACTGAGTATCTATGGGATGCTCCAGAAAAATCCAAAGAAACCCACAGGAGACGATATCTTGACAACATCCCCATAGAGATATTGAGTGCACCCTAATGGGTCAGTGTTGTTCTGACTTTATTATTTAGGCAGCTAATTTTAATGTTATGGCTTATTGGTGTATGTCTTTTTTTTTTTTTTTTAAATAAATAAAGTAGTGTTGTTTATTCACATTTTTTTTCTGCATCAACTAGGTTGATGTGTTAAAGGGTCAGTCTGTAGCATTATGAGGGCTCAATATTCAAAAGTGCAATATGATATATAAACCGTTTTTGAACTGCATCAGAAATAGAAATGTAGTATTTATTTTTAATCTAATAAGGTCCCTGGGTGGCAATGCCAGCTATCTACAGTGTCATTTTACATACTCTCATACTAGTGTAGTTTCTGCTACAGGTTTAAAAGTGAAGAATGAAGTAAGGGATCGAAGATAGGGAAGAAAAAAAACAATCAGAATCTCTTCAGAAGGAGGGAAAAAAACAGAAATAAATCTAAGGTGATTTTCTGTATACTTCCCTCTGTACTTTACAGGACTTCAGTTTGCTCAGACACATATTTCCTGTTAAATGCATATGTTTTTTTTCAGCATGCTCACATTTAATCTTGGCTTCTGAATGCCAGAACTATCATTATGGGTAGCAGATGGTCTGAAATATTATCATTTTAGTTTCTGATGAGTCAAAGAGGTCACGATGCACTTTACCAGTTAAAAAGGAGAGTGCAGAAGTCCAGCAAACGCCACACACAGACTGTGTTGTGAAAACATCATATGGAAAGATAATTTATTAGACTTCATCTGACAATCCTGAGTCTCCTGCATATGGAGAAATACTCATATGGGATGCTATGCAGTATGATATATCATCTATATTACTGTGTAGGAAGGCATTTGGGGTTAACAGGTGAAATACATATGATACAGTAAACAGAGGATATTGTGCTTCCTAAGAATATGCAGTCATCCTTCTGTTCTAATGTCATCCATAATAAGACATAATAAAGTATCATCTGGTCCTGACCAGGGTCAGAATCAATCAGGTGTTGTTAATTAAATGCAATTGATTAATTGAGCATTAGCAACTGTGAGCCCTTTCAAAAAAAGCCTAAAAGAAGATGTCACAAAAAGTATCTGTAGTGATCCATCATAGTTCATATTACTGCAGAGAAAAAACAAGTGGAAGACAATCAAGATAGCTGCCAATCTTCCCAAGGGAGGATCTAAATCAATGTGCAATCAATTACTTTGATAGGAACTCAAAAATTCCCCAGGTCTGTCGCAGGTCGCAGTCACTGTGTTGTCTGGTGAGCACCCTGTTTGGCCTCCCCGTCCTGCTGCTCTGCACTCGTTTCAGTGTTATTGGTTCCTTTCCTAAACCCATCAGACATGTTACTGCCAGTCATGTGACACGTTGACAGAGAAACCTCGATTACTTTTGAACTGAATCATGTCTACGGGGGCAGAGATGACACTACAACAGATGCATGAGCTGGGATGAGCCAATCTGGAGATGCAAACAATACTTCTGTAAGGAGAGAGTTAAAAGAAAAAAGAAAAAAAAGAAAAAAGAAAAAAAACTTGGGAAGTCGGGGTATGCTTCTTCCAAAACTGACTGCTTTATCAGTAGTGCACCTCTTAAAATGAGAGCTGAGCGGATTGAAAACCTGGGAAAATGTCAGTTTGAGACAATTTTGAACCTTTCCACAGACAGGAAAAGTATAATATGGGACCTCAAAGTACATGTTTTCAAAACGTCTGCGAATGCTTGAGGTGCACAGGTTTTCAACCAACATTTTTCTTTTATGAAAACCAGTTTACTTGTAGGAAAAAGCTGTTTCCTGGTCGTAAAACTGACATCAGATACAGATTTCCCTATGTTGTATTTCTCATTAATCATATGACTGGTGTGAGCCTCCCTGGTGACCTGGTGGTGGTGCTTTCATTTCCCACATGGAAGGTCCATGTTCAAACCCCAGTGGAATCAGAAAGGGTATCCAGAATAAAACTTGTGCCAAACTAATATCATGTGGTTCATCCTGCTGTGGCGTCTCCAAACAGGGAGCAGCCGAGAAGGAGGTTTATATCATTGAAGTCATTTTTAAGGACATTTTGATGTATTTCAATTTCAATCACAAATATAGATAAAATCCCCAGCTTATGAATGTCTGTAGGCTATATTATGAATGTGTACAAAAGAATATGTGTCAACATTACCACAAATAACTATTCATTTTCTTTTATTTCTTCACCCAGAATTCTTTCTGGAGCTGCTGGAGAACACAGAGAGGTCCCTGAACGAGATGTTTGTGAGGACTTATGGCAAGCCTTACATGCAGAACTCAGAGGTCTTTGAGAACCTATTTGCTGAGCTGAAGCGTTATTACACAGGAGGGAACGTCAACCTGGAGGAAATGCTTAATGACTTTTGGTCGCGGCTCCTGGAGCGAATGTTCACGCTGCTCAACTCCCAATACGTCATCACTGAGGACTATCTGGAGTGTATCAGTAAGTACACTGACCAGCTCAAGCCCTTTGGAGACGTGCCCAGGAAGCTGAAGGCTCAGATTACCCGTGCATTCATCGCTGCACGCACATTTGTCCAAGGGCTTTCTGTTGGCCGGGAAGTGGCCCAGAGAGTGTCTAAGGTAAAACCACTTTAATATGATTTTAATCTAACTGGATTATTGAAAAATCAGCTACTTCCTGTCATTTACCAGCCCACAGCAAAACTATCCTGAATTACTTTAATTTGCTGATCTTGGAGTGACATACTCAACATTTCCCCTCAGCTTAATTTAAAACTGAAGTTTTCCGCCAGATTATATTTCTGACTAATGTGTGCCTTCTTGGTGGATGTTTTGTGGAAACTTGGGGGTCAAAGTGGCTCTTTCAGATGCTGTCTGGAAAACAATGTTGAATGATATGTAGATTGTTCATAAGAAATGCCCAGACAACAAAACAGGAAAGAAAAGAGATTTCTGCCATCACTGTTCAGCTCCCTCTTACCTAATATTTGTTCGACCTGTATATACAAACCATTAATCTTGCTGCTGTTGTCAGAGTTTTCTGTTTGATGCAATGCAATTTTAATGCAGCTTCTGCGGTATATCACACAGCCCTAGGTGCTCTGCATGTAGCTCTGATCATGTACAAAGTTGGATTAAAGGGAAAGCAAAAGGCTAAGGCTCGGAATTAGTTTCACTCAACAACAACAAAGCTGCTTCTACATGCTTAGTGACTGAGAGAAGCACTGACTGGGTGCTCCCCATTTTCTTCTTTTTGTTTTATATTTTTTCTTCTATTCTTTCCTTGTGTAATCAGTTTGATTCAGTTATCAGTTTGATAAATATTTATGGATCCTCTCTGTAGAATAACCAGAAGCCAATGGAAATCAAGTAATCCTCAATCATCAGAGACAGAGAGAGAATGAGATGTAGAATGAGAAGATGTTTGTCTTTCATGAGAAATCCAGGTTTCATTTTGTGTTCGTCCTCACCGCAGTGCACTTGATGAACTTTAAAGACATTTTCTCCTTATGACCCCCCACACACATGCACACAGACACCCCCCACCCCCACCCATCCCATACCAGTTATATTGGCTAGGCTCATTTAGAAGCTGTCACAGAGGATGTGTTGTTAGTACGTGTTTACTGGGTTACACCCAGCGTTTCTTACCAGCCAGCATGTCCCAGCTTCACCTCTTGACATTTAAGTGGGACCTGAGAACGACGTCATGTGTCTGAGTATCCAGTCCTTTGATCCCGTGGGTATAAACTCATCATGATAAATGAAGTGTGAGCATAATGAAAAGCAACACTCTGCTTGAGGTGTCCGTTTCACAGCGCCTTCAGAATGCTTATTCATGCTTTTTGCTCTCTTGGACTCGCAGTGAAATACATTAAATTGTTGAAGCAGAACTATATTTCTCTTTTGCTTCTGGAGAGTCCAAGCAAATTTGTGCATTTGCTGATCATGTAATTATTGATTTCTTTAACTGTTATTTGAAATGTTTTCATGGACTGAGAGATGCAGAATGTTTGCAGTTGCAGAGAGGAAAATCTTTTCTTTTTTTTCCTCTTTCAGCTAATATAATATCAGCAGTACCATCACACGGTTGAAAATACAATTGATATCAGTTCATGATATGGCAAAATATGAATATTTGATTAATTCTGACTGTCAATATTGATGCCGTATTCATTTTTTTTCCTGAGGGGAGAAAGAAAAAATCAGTTTATGAAGCAAATAAATCCCAAAATTTCACACACATTTGAGGACAACAGGCTGTATTTTAATTTTCATGTGAAATGATGAAGTTCTACAGGCTCAAAGATACCCTGCACACAACTCTTTTACTCTTCACATTGTTTACAGGACCAGACAACAGGCTGTATGTGTTAAAAACATGTGTTTCAATACTGCGAGCTTACATTCCCTCTGAGTCCCTGCTGGTCTTGACAGAGGTGTCTTTGGCTGGTTCAAGGGCTTCAGTGTGTTGGCTGTCTTGACTAACTGCACCTGTGAAGGTGACGACATAAAACCTGCCTGGTGAGGCCTGCAGGAGCTCACCGCTCTTGCTGCACTGGCTGCTCCAATAGTATTTGAAATATACAGCTAAAATTAGTTCTCTTACTCAATGCACAACGGTTTCAGGTGATACAGACTTCTTAGAACGACTGGATTTCACTTTAATACATTCTAAAAGTTGCCTCTCTTCTTAAAACAAGTGTTTTTAAAGACATAAAAATTGTAAAAAAAAAATATATATGCAGGATAGCAATATCGTACTACAGATACACCACAGTTGAAAACAAAATTCTACTGTCGCAACTTCTAGCTACTCAGGTCACAGTCAGCAAAGACCAGCAGTGATATACAGACTTCTTTAGGTATTTGTTTGTTTGTTTGTTTATTATTTAGGATTGCTCTATGCGTAGCAGCATCTGTCCTGGCACCGCTGGAGTTTAAATAGAGGGACACATTGATTGCCAATCTGCCCCTTACTGGTGCTGGCTCCTGAGCTGCTACATCATATCTCTCCTCCAGCGGAGCGAAACCACACCCCGCCACTTTCCCCAGTTGATTATTTACATTGAGCAGCGACAATATGTATTACGAGTGGACTGAAATTATATGTTTAGACTCACAGATGGGCATTATCTGTTATTGTTTAACATCAAGTAACAAACTGCAATAAAATAAACAGGCGTTGTACGTATTTTTGATGTTTTCTTCCCAGAAAGCTGGAAGATCACATGATATGGAAGGGAAATGACCAAAAATCTCAAATCTAAACAAGGAGGGGAAAAATTGCCTCATGATTGCAAATATTTGGGAAATTTAAAAAAAAAATCGCTGAATGGGTTTTCCTGTAAAGGAAATTATTCATTTATTTTAAAGGATGTTCAACAAGTTGACTGCTGAAGTCTGTGACTGGATGTGTATTTATGTTTAAAGACCTTACATCTGTTCTTCTATTTTAGTGTGTTTCCATGACATTAGATAAAAATAATAATCACAGTGTAGCAATGTTCTGCTTAATTTATTGTTATAAAAGGCCTTTGAGCATCTTAGTCTGACTTAAACTGAACTAGTTGGACTAACATGCCCTGATAATGGACCCAAAGTCCATCCATCCATCCATCCATCCATCCATTCATCATCTATAACCGCTATTTCCTGTGCAGGGTCACGGGGGTCTGCTGGAGCCTATCCCAGCTCTTGAACGCAAAGTCCTGACAGAAAATTAGAGGAAAAAAAACAACTAAATGTACGAGAATGTACGGGATTTACAAAGCTTTGAGTCTGTCCAGCTCACCATTTCTCCAGTTTGTTGCCACCACCTTAACCAAGGATCTGTGGCACAATATGTTAACCATAAAAAAATATTTCTAACAAGATGAACAGAGGCACCAACACCACCCAGTGGAGTCTCAAGTTCAGTCATATGTACTCAACTAAGCTGTTGATGTAAATGTACTAACTGAGCTGGGAGAATGGAGCTGTATCGCTAAAAACAAGTCATTTACAAACTGGGTTATCGTCTCCAAAGAGATTTCAAGATTGCATATCAGACTATAGCTATTAACAGTTACTCCCCCACAAGCCTAATTGCTTGACCTTTTGGCAGGGTATATTTATCCAGAAAAATGCTTGTAAAATTATATATGGTAGCCAATCGTGGCCTACACTCCTCAGGCGGGCAAAGTTGTGTCATCTTTATATAATAAAGGCTCTTTGTCGTAATCAGTGCAATCATTTAACGCAGGCTTTTGTTCAAAGCAAGATGTAATGAGTGCCTTCAAGCTGAGCACAAAAGCCAATTGTTGTCAAAACTTCTTTATTTATTTTGTTTTAAGAAACATCAAAGGCTCATCATGTAAATGCTAGTTTTTTTTTTTGTTTTTTTGTTTTTTTTTCAGGAGATGGCACAATGGTGAAAAGCATAGCAGGGTGTCATTTTAAAAGAGAAGTTTATAAATTGAAAAAAAATAAAAAGCAGAATAAAGCACTTTCGGTTGCTTCATGGAACATGAAAACTGATCCATGAGCTGCAGCTCAAGAGCTTTTAATTCTCAGCAGGACTACAGAGTGCAATCATAATAAGAGTTAGAATGCCCTGTGCTCATCAACCATGTATAATTATCAGTTCAATTAATTCTCACAGTCATGCATGAATACTGACGACTCAGATGTCTGACATAAACTTGTTTGCAGGGATTTTTTTTTTTTGTTTTGTTTTTTTAACTCTTTAGTGATGCATGCCTTCTACATATACTAACACATATATACACTTATATATCCCCGTGGTCCTCTACAGTGGTGGTGCACATCTTCCACAAGCAATCTGAAAAGTATTTGTATACTGTTATGAAGATAAAGTCTCACTCTGATTTCCCAATTCTTTCTTGGTAGCTGCCTGGAAGAATTTTCTGGCAGAAGTCTTGAGTAATTGCTGTGGACTTTTATTTTCTCATGCTTTTATCCAAAGTATGCTTAGAAGTGGGAGGCAATATTCAAGCTTTACTACAGTAAGAAACTGCTCATGGTTAGAGGGCTAAATCCGCTTAGCTTTATAATTACTCTAAAAGCAACTATCTGATTTATGTATTTATGTGTTGTGCTCTTTTGATATAACCTTCTTCTGTGTTGTACATAGATTATCCAAACTTTCAGAGTCCTTGGAAGAACCTATGTTTGCTGGTTCACCTTGAGTTATTCAGTTACTTGGGGATTTTTGCAAAACCTTACAACAGCTATTCACCCTATGGAAAGGAGGTGATGTCTTTGAAGACAAGCACCACCATAGACCACCACTCATCTGGGAGAAACGATCAAATCCATGACATCACAGACATCCATACTTTTTACTTGCTGTGGGATACTTGGACTTTAAATTCTGCGATTCTTGCGAGCAGTGACGTTGGAAGAATTTCTGTCTTCAAGAACTGTCAAAACGAGTCACAAATTGTTTGCTCAAGTTGAAAGATTTTGCATCAATTAAGACTGACAGATGCACAAAAAAAAAGACTTTATATATGGTCATATCACCAATGTGGTCGGTTTTATGTTTTGTCTGACCTGTAGCCGAAACAAATAAATTATTATCTGACTCTTTGAAAAAGTAAAGACCTCAATTTTCTTGGGTTGCGCTACTCTTCTCATCTTTTATCATGCTGAAATTGTGCAAAACAAAACACAAATACAAATTTCTCTTTGGGTTTCTGCCTTTATGGACCAAGTCCATCACCTTCACCATTTACTGTCAGAACTTTTACTACTGGCATATTTCTGTGCTTTCATTAAACTTTAGAATTCAGTTCTTTTAGAAGTCAAAAATATTCATGTTTGTCTTGCTGTTTATTAGTTTGAGTTTCATTTTTCGAATGCATGTTTTGAGCCTAATTCAACTTCTTCCTCTTTAAATAATTTAAACGTTTCAATGCAAACCAAATAGTGTGTTGTGAAACAGTGACTGGAGTGACGGCACGTGTTTGGGTCAGCAGAACATCATATCTTGGTGCATTTCTGAGTTAAGAATTCAGAATTATGAACAATATGACAATTATACACTGAAAAAAATTACTGTGAAAAACCAAAAGGTTTTTTTTAGGTACAGTGTACAATTACAGAATATAGTTTAAGAAACAAGTGGGGTTTTTTTGTCTCTAGTAACTGCTGAGATACTGATGTCTGCTGTTAAACTTTGTGTCCCTGCAGGTAAGCAACACTCCAGCTTGTATACGAGCTTTGACAAAGATCCTGTACTGCCCCTTCTGTCAGGGCATGCCAACAGTAAAACCATGCAAGAATTATTGCCTTAATGTGATGAAGGGCTGCCTGGCCAATCAAGCTGATCTAAATCCAGAATGGAACCAGTACATTGGTAAGTCTTCCTAAGCACAATGTTTATCCATTTTTTCATCCAGATTTGCTGTTTTTTTTTTGTTTTTTTTTAAAGCTATTTAAATCAATTTATACGTCTGTGTCACGTATGAGAT
>JBAMYA010000014.1:11552252-11568622 GCA_037176975.1 Arrhamphus sclerolepis | reverse complement strand
TAAGACATCCACAGGGTTCTCTGAAGTTTCTTTACAGACAACAAAACAAAACAAAAACACACCACCTAGAAGTCTTCCGTCTACATTGCTCTGTCTGTCTCACTCTGCTACGCTTCTGGAAAGAGCAAACATTTTTGAAAGTCAACAATCAACAATAGCTCTCCAGAATGGAGCCAGGCATACACCCCAACATTATTCTAAACTTGCTGCAGCAATTGCTGCTGCTCTTCAAAAGAGGAACAGAATAACAAGGGGGAGAAAAAAAAACATAAAAATAGCATACTGCTGGTCCCTTGTGCAGTAGCTTCCAACAAATAAATTGCAAGATAAATGCGAGCATTGCAGGAGGCTGAGATGATCGGAGATATAAACAGAAACCTTTTAGTAGGACAAGTACATTGTGGTTAAATCTTTACATTCTTCTGCTCAAAATCTAGTTTACTTCTGTTCCTGCACTGCAAAAAGTCAGAAATAAGTCAACATCATTTTTATGTCAAAAAAGGGTTAAATGTTTGAAACAAGACAGGTACTGTACAGAAGGTCTAGTCATAGTCCATTTGAGGTTTCTAAGTCTCCATGCAGCATTCATGTGAGTTGCATTTTAATTGTGTGCAAACTAATTGTTATACAAAATCCCGCTCACCGCATGCACATGAATACTGAGAACAGCTTTTTAAAATCCCGTATTTTTAATACTTTCTCAGTGTGATTTTAATTGCAAACAGAACTGCATAACAGAAATGAATTTATGATTCAGTATAGTGTCATTTTAAATTTACATCACATTGTTGGCAGCCATTTTGTCAGTAAATTGCTGCAGATAAACAGTTTTTATCTACAGTGTGTATCTTGAATTTAGTTTAGTTTTATTGTATATTTTGTAAAAGTTTGAACAAACATCTCAGACATCTCAGTGTTTTATCCTCCTTTCTGCATTCAGACGTCTATTTAAGAGACAAGAGTCTTTCTGCGTCTTTTGTCCACTGAGCTCTCTGCCGCTCTTAAAGCAACACCACATAAGACTGTGCTCTTTAGCACCCCTCAGTGTGCTGTGTGAGCCTGCCTAGGAACAACGAAGCAACAACCATCACACTTCCAGGTTGAAGCTCATTCAGGAAATATGTTTTATTACAGTCCCTCGACTGACCCTATCCCCATTGACCCTAATGTCAAAAGTGCTAACTTTGCACCACGATAAATAAATATTTGTTCGCCTACCAAACCAGCAACAATTCTGGCTCTGCCAGACCTGTTACTTCATCTTTAAGAAGCCCTCCTATCCTTCACTCATTACCAGTATCAATTGTACCAGTTTGAATTCATTACCTGTAGAAAAGACACCTATCCACACACTAAGTCAATCAGACTCTACCACAGGCCAGACCAAAGAGCTGTCTAACGACACCAGGGACAAAATTGTAGACACAAGTCTGGGATGGGCTTCAGGCAAGCAACTTGGTGAGAAGGCAACAACTGTTGGTGCAATTATTAGAAAATGGAAGAAACTCAGGATAACTGTGAATCTCCCTCAGACTGGGTCTCCATGCAAGATCAAACCTCATGAAGTATTAATGATCATGAGAAAGGCAAGGGATCAGTCCAGAAGTACACAGGAGGACCTGATCAATGACCTGAAGAGAGGTGGGACCACAGTCCTAGCACAGTATGCCATCATGGATTAAAATCCTGCAGCACGTGCAAGGTTCCCCTGCTCAAGCCAGCACATGTTCAGGCCCACCAAGTTTACCAATGACCATCTGGATGATCCAGAGGAACCATGGGAGCTCATGTGGTCAGATGAGACCAAAATAGAACTTTCTGGTATAAACTCCACTCACTGTGTTTGGAGGAAGAAGAAGGATGAGTACAATCCCAAGAACACCATCCCAACCATGAAGCATGGGGGTGGAAATGCTTTTGGGGTGCTTTTCTGCAGAGGGGACAGGACAACTATGTTGTGTTGAGGGGAGGATGGATGGGGCCATGTATTGTGAGATTTTGGGCAACAACCTCCTTCCCTCAGTAAGAGCATTGAAGATGAGTCATGGCTGTGTCTTCCAGCATGACAATGACCCGAAACACACAGCCAGGGCAACTAAGGAGTGGCTCCGTAAGAAACATTTCATGGTCCTGAAGTGGCCTAGCCAGTCTCCAGACCTGAACCCAATAAAAAATCTTTGGTGGGAGCTGAAACTCGAAACATAACAGACCTGGAGAAAATCTGTATGGGGGAGTGGCCAAAATCCCTGCTGCAGTGTATGCAAACCTGGAAAAGAACTACAGGAAACATCTGACCTCTGGAACTGTAAACAAAGGTTTCTGTACCAAATATTAAGTTCTGTTTTGTGAAACAGATGTTCTATTGTATCAAATACTTATTTCATGCAATAAAATGATCATTTATTAAAAATCATATAATGAGATTTTCTGGATTTTCTTCTTAGATTCTGTCTGTTACAGTTGAAGTGTATCAACGATAAAAATTACAGACTTACAGACAAAATTTGCAAAATCGGCAATGTATCATATACTTATTTTGTGACTACGCATAACAATAACAACTCGGGTATCCGCTAATTTATTCTTTGGTATGCCATAATATTCATTTATTCTGGGTAAAATTCTTAATATTAATTTACCGTTCCCACTACGTGTTATGCATTCAGAGCATGAGCGTAGATAAACGGCAAGCCAAACTCGTCTTCCATGAGCCAGGATATGAGCAGCTTGCTGCCTTTATTAACACTGACTCATGCAAAGGACGAGTGAAAATGCAACAAGCACAAAACAAAAAGACTTATATAGTTTTCCTAATGAACACACTCCTACTTATACCCTAAACATCAAGCTTCAGCACTTTCATTGGAACAAGATAAATAAGGCTTATGAACAAACTACATATTAATGGTATAATTAACACCACAGGGTGGTGCCAAACATGTCAAAACATCAGCCTATTAACATACCGGTTTGTTAACGCAAACAACGAAACAAGCTGCAAAGACACGTATGATGCAAACTCCAAAATACGCAAACAAGCAAAAAAAAACAAATGCAACAGAAAAACACTACAAACAAAAAAAGGATGTCAGGTGTCCTGCGATTTGCAGTATGACACTTAATGATACAAATTTTTCATTCATTTATTTAAAAAAAAAACATCAAATTCAGATTTAACTGTGATTTCGATTTACATCACTTTTCACAATAAGGGTCAAATATCCAAGTGAATTAACAATATTGTTCGAAAAAATCCTTTTCCAGCTGAAATAACCCAAAGCCATCTCACTGCCGTTTTAGATCATACTTTATCCTGCCCATGTGCATTTAAGGACGTTGGAGACCATCAAGTCAGAAAGACACAATCAGCTGTAAGAAAAGGAAGCATTGTGGATTAATGCTTACAATGGATTCCCAGCAGGAAAGCAGGTTTTGCACTGAGCTTTGAGTTTTCTTCACGTTAGTGATTTCTGTCCTCTCCCACCACCCTCTTTTAATGCTGTCCAATTTTCTACCACCAAGGCATGCAGGTCAATAAATAGCTGTTAAGTGTGACTGTGTGATTTTTCTGCCTATATTTGCTGGCTTTGTGATGGACCAGTGATTTTTGTCCAGGGTCTTTCATTGCTTTTAGTTAATACATGTGCCGACTGGAATTGTATGAAGTATGAGAGAGAATGAAAGGTGAAAGAAGAAATGTTTTTATCAAGATTCTAGTCGTTTTTGTGGATTCTCAAAAATAGTAAATTAAGTTGCACAATAAAGTATTTTCTTTTGACGATGAGAAGTGGAAACTGATTTTACCTCTCTCATTTTAAGGTAAAGTGGGAAATACAAAAAAGATCCAAACAGTCAGTCAATGAATACTTTGAAGCATTAAGTAAAAGTGAATGGTCATGCATACAATTCTTTTTTTTTCTGTTCTTTTCCATATTAAAGTGGGGGAAAATCCAGGAATGGGTTGTGAAGTCAGTTGTCAGGGACAAAAAAGAAGAAGAAGCAGAAGAAAAACCACAACCTCCTTTCCAAAATCTTGACCCATGCATTAAAGATCTGCAGTCCAGGAACATGTCAGGCCACTGAAACATTCTTGTTTTGGATACAGTGTAATGGAAGTAAAGAGGGCCTATCCACAGCTCCATTCTTTGACTTGTATCTACAGACTTCTGCCCAGCAAGGCATGCAATTATGGAGATTCCACAGATTCTAGCATAAATGATACTTTTTGTAAGACCACACAAAAATAAATAGTCAGTGCAGTGCTTATGTGGCACAATGCTTCAGGTCTCCGTTTGACTGTGAATTTTAACAATTGCCTCGGTTTAGAGCTGGCACACAAGCATGAACATTTGACTGCTAAAACTGGAGCATAAGAATTTTTAAATATACATTTAGATGCAAATTACAACTTGTGCACCATGTGTAAATGGAGGGTCTGACTAGTTAATGTGAAACTCAAACATTCATTAAATTAGCAGAGATAAGTAGTAGACATGAATAGAAAAATCTTACCAGTGACCACATGGCATATAATGGAAGGCCTGTTATCTCCTTAAGTTAAATATGACCTGTTCCCTTCTAACATGATTTACCTTAGTAAATACAAACTATGTTGCTGTTGGTGTGTTACATTGCATGATACATCAAAGAAGAGCAAAAACATAATTCTGCTTTGGCAGCACTTTCTAAGAGAAATGGTTGTGTTTACTGATGATGTGCTCAAAGAAATTTCCATTTTGTAAACATGAGATTGCAGTGTTCTTTCCAATATTTAAGAAAAAGAAGGGGGAAACGATTAGCATCACCACATGCAGATATTTTACATTTTGTGGATGAAAAGACACCTAAACTCAGTGGTGAATGAGCACTACTCTTGTGATATGCTCAATATGGAAACAAACAGGGCTGCTTCAAAACATCCCACATGCAGAAGCATTATTTACTTATACGGTCTGACCACAGGCCCTTAAAAAGTCATTTTTAAGCTTGGTGTTGGGTCTGCTTGTTGTCAAACAGGAAACCAAGGGCCTAGGGTGGAGCTGCTGCGGGACAAGGTTGAGTGCCAGGAGCGGAGATGCTCGGATTTCCCGTAATTTCTTAATAAAAATCCCCCCCACTGGAGAATTACCTGCTGAAGAACAAGATTTTTAGCACTGAGAGCAACTGCTGACATTAAACACAACAGAGCTTGACTCTGTCTTCTCAAATCAACATCACAGTTAATTGTCATGTTTACTGATCTGTGGTATGGAGACTTAAATAAAGTCCAAACAGACCTTAAAAAGTGGACAGAGGACATCATGCTGTTTTTCAATTTAAAAGAGAAGAAATAAATCATAATATGTATTTCTGTTTACATATTGATTTGTGCATATTTGTAAAACAATTGTGTGGAATTATATTGCATCATATCTACATAGTATGAACCTGAAAGGTGCGGTGCACAGATGAACAGATTTTTTTTTATAAAAAAAACAACTTTTTATCTGCTTACAAGATTTACTTACAGTGTATTTTCAGTCATCAGTGTGATTCTGCATGAGAGAGGAAGAACAATGACATGCAGGTGAAACCCTATGAGCATCCTATGAGGTTTAAGAAAGGTCAGTTTGCATGGGCGTGTAACCATATAGATGACCCTCTCTGGCTGAACACTGTTAAGACTGCAGTCAAGATTGCACACTTCATGTGGCTTGTAATCTCGAATCACCTCATCTACCTCGTCTCAACATGTGCATCGGGGGAATTATGTCAGAAGGGGCGAGCGGAACAGTGTGTTCTGGATGACACATTGTATCATAGAAACAGAAATTGGTGGTCATCCTGGCAAAGGCCACATATGAGTTGAGCTTTCACAGAGCAGGAACATTACCTCTGACATAAAATACTCATTTGGCTGTTGCTCAGTTTGATAAATATGGGTACCATTTCAGACGGTCATGGAGTCCATAACAACAGTCTGTTAAGAGTACAAAGACAAAAACAGCGATGAAAGAAATACACATAATTTAACAAGTCATAAATATTATTTGTGCAGCCCATTAATGAATGATGCACTGTGTGAATATATTGTATCTGCATCCATATAAGTGGAAATTTACACCCACATCCACACCAGAAAAGGAGGGAAAGCTGCGGGGCTGAAATGCTGAAAAATGTTAAATAAAAGGCACTGTGGGACACACGCCCATCCCATCCCGTAAAGAAGCACATCACAAACTGCATTTTAATTCTGGACTTAAATGTTTGTAAAACTCAGCATGTTAGCAACCTCTGACTGTTGTGCTGTGTACCTTATTTTAAGGCCTTAGATTCCTTTTGAATTGATGCTGGGATACGGATGGCCAATCAATATTGGCAGAGCAGATCCTCTAATCCTCCTCATTTACTCCAGCTGAGATTTTCGTAGTCCAAACAAGATTCTGGTTTCTACCCCCGTTTAGATTCATTTGGACCTCAGTAATGAAACATGAACAGAACAAATTTATGTGTGTTTCGACATTCATGAAAATGCTGTTAGTTCCAAACTTTTCACAAGTACAAACAAAATCTACTCACAAAAAAATAAATAAATCGGTTCATGAAAGTTCGCTTTTATCTGCAGATTCATTTATGGGACAAAGTTTGTGGGCCAACCTACAGTCAAGGATTATAAATGTTAGTCCTACTTATCGTTTCTAAAAAAAAGTGCCTAACTGCCTTAATCCATAATAATATAGCACATAAAATAACTAGTATAAGTTGACCTTCAGAGTTGCTATTGACTCCTGTGGAGGCATCCATTTCTATCAGGCTTTACTCTAAATAAAGGCTTTTCATGCAGTTGTTTGCAGCAAAGTCATACCCACATTTTTTTTTTCTTCCAATTTCATATCAAATCATTTTCAGTTCGCCTCTTGGATGAATCATTGGATGGAAGACACAGCATGAACTTCATTAGTCACCATCCAGACCTGTGCCAGTCCTTGTCACGCCTCTACTAACAGAACAAACCAATTATTTATTTATTTATCAATTTTTAATGACACTTCAGATAAAATTCCATTCATTGGTAGATTTAAAAATAAAAATAAAAAATTCCCACCCTCTCTAAATCTCCCTTTTGTAGCATGTGCATGTCCACAGGTAGAGCTGCAGGTTGAGCATGCACCTTTACACCTCCTTATGTGGTGGTCTGGCAGAGATTTATGCTCATTACTGACCGCTGACCTGTTCTTGAAGATGCACACATTCTTATGATCAAATCTGTTAGTGAATCCACAGGTTTATAGTACGGAGATTATTTGTTTGCAAATTGCTTCACAAATTTACAAAGATCTCATGAATGAATCCAATCAATTTGATTCAGAAATACCTTCTTAATCTCTGAAGGGAAATTAATTGTCGCAGTAGTTGCTACGATTTAAGTCTTCTCAAAGGTTCATTGTTGTTGAAGGAAGGCACTTTTGTAGTGTTCTGTGTTGCAACAGATTTGAAGAATTCCTGTGCTATGTCGCACCTACATGAGTGTTAGAGCTACTAAATTTCAGTTGTCAATAACAACTTTTAAAGGCTCGACTTTGTACACAGTATGGATAGAAATAGATCATTCAACCACTGACTCAGAGATGCACAAATGCACTCAGATTTTCAAACTTCCAAAGACACATGTAGAAATACATGCATGTGACATGATAGATGTTTTATATAATTGTAATTAATGGATTGTTAGTTGTATAGCTGAGTATACCTTAATGATTTTTTAAATTCCCTGCTTTTGTGAAAGTCAAATGGAAAGGCATCCATATAGAGAACCAGAAGTGTATCAGCCAGTCTCTCTCATGGACTAATGCTGGAGCCATGAAGGCTCTGCTACTTTTCGTATGTGTCAATACATTAATGAGGCGCATTGGCCCCATTATACTCAAGGCTGCTTGCTTCTCCAGGGAACAAGGGCAGCAGGGGAAAGCAAGCTTGCTGATGATTGCTCTGTTCTCCACAGGGCATAGCTTTCCTTTAATCATCTCTCCTTCTTCAAGCTTCTCCTGCCGTAGCCTCGGGCATATCACACGAGCAAACTCACCACTGTTTCATCAATATTCTGTCAATTTCTTCTTTTTTTCCCCTCCCTCTCTGTGGGATCATCGCGTGATAAATTTTGCTCTCTATGATAAATCATATTGCCAAACTGTGCAGTTATCACGGGGCTGTGCAAATGGTTTGAAGCTGTAATATGTAAACTGGGCCGTCGAATCTGACCTACAATGCTGTTCACTGACAGTATAACATGAACAATAATGTCAAGCAGTTTTCCATAGATAAAGGAAATGCCTCCTCATGATTATGTTATATAAAATACACACAGAGATCTGAACTGTACAAGTCTACATGAGGTTAAGCATCTCACACAAGTTCTGTGTAATGGCTCACGACTAATGAAGCATCACTTCTAATGGTCCTAAAATCACAAGGGACGATGATGTCATTTCCTCACATTAAGAAGCTCTTTTAGTTGTTTTTGTCATTGCTTATTTTTACAACTCATTGTATTTACCTTTGTAAATTAATAGATTTTGATCAAATGATCCTCCAGAAGGCCAAAATGTCAGTTTGTAATTATGTTTTTCAAGGTTTTGCTATTTTTGGTGGTGGATTCTTTTTTTTCTTTTTTTTTTTTAAGGTACACAGAAATTCGTCATCATACTGAATTAACTTGTTTTTCTCCCCTGCAACAGTTATGAAGGAAACTGAAAGGAAAGTTATGCCTCCAGGGCATCACTGAATTGAGTGCTTAAATTCAGTTCCCATTTCTCTGAGTGAAATGTAGAATCAGATCTAAATTTGACAACATCATTGCAGAGTATGGCGGTAAATTCCCAGTTTTTTAGTCTGCATGTGAAACACTGATTAGCGATAGCCATTCCTTACCTGTTATTGCAGCTCCAACACTGTCATTGCCACCATTTGTCTGATAAACCATTAAGATGGATTGCAATGCATTTCCTCTATTGTGCCAAACCTGTGTTGGAATTTGGAAAGGATGCAAGATAATAGTCAGTTTTGAACAACAATAAAACTTTCTTTATGTTAGGTATCTGCTCCCAGAGAGCCACATAATAACAGCGTGGCACTGCTGTCACCAGCAGATATAACAAAAACACTTTGGCTGGGCTGATGCTTTGTTGAGATGTCCATGTCAAATCATAATGCACAATGGTGCTGTGAGAAATTTATGCTTCAACATAATCAGTGGCAATCAAAGGAAAACAAGGAGGGAGATGAATAAAGCGTAAGGGCCTGCAGAACGATGCTAAAAACAGATTTATTATGAACACATGGCATGTAGCCTAAAAGCAGAGGATGGAATCCAGCACTGCTCTGTCACATCAAACTGTATTTTACTTTGCCAGTGGCTCTGCTGTTTTCTGATCATGACTTGCTCTGGTTTACCGTCTCCATCACTGTTAGGAATGCAAGATAAACAGCAGAGTGACATCTTTGTCTGATCTAATGTGAAATCACAAAGGCGAAACATTGTTGCTTTTGCACTCCGTTGATGGATATTGATTGAACGAGAACAGCCCACATCTTTATGCGCTCTGGTAGCCGTACCTACTCTAAGCAACGCTGTCAGTCGAATTTGAAGTGAATGTTTCCACACAAGGACAAAGAGGACATGGCAACATGAAACGCTGGCTTCTCAAAACATTATCACAGAGGTCATTTACGTGCTTTGCTTTGGGCTAGCCAATGTTATTTCTGCTGAAGAAATCTCTGCTAAAGGTGCTTCAAAGCCAGATGGCAGGTCTTGGTTGAGAGCATCTGCTGATAATGGGTTACCCTGAATCACTGAGGAGGAGTTTATGAGATGTCAGACACCAGGTTTAACAGTTTTTCAGGGATACGCACTCACAGGGTCCCAATCCTTAGATACTCTTTTGGCAGCTTAACCTGATGTTAGTTGGCAACACCATCTCAGAGGAGTGAATTACTTTTTACGTCTGACTCACAATACTCAACCAAGAATGTGATGAAGAGGCAGAGTTATTCTTACTGTGGCCTTCCTCCTGGTGAGAAACTATACGGTCTGTCCTCAAAGCGGTCACTGGTCTTGGAGAGACTTGTGGTGTGGCCAAGGTCTTGGTATGAGCAGAACCGACTCCCTGACCTCTGTAATTGAGATGCAGGAAGAATTCTGCATTCATATCAAATGAAAAACTATTTTAACACAGACAGGAGGAGCAGCTGCCAGGGAAAATAAGTTGATCAAGGAGTTGTCCACCCCTTGTGGTTTATGCGGTAAGACCTGTTCCTGGCCTAAGATTGGATGGACCTAGCACTAAATGAACTCAAATTTGAAGCAGAGAGATATGCTATGCATCAAGCGGAGTTGACAGCCCACAGATATGTGCAGGGAGAAGGACTGATGGCTAATTAAACGAGAGACTTGCTCTTAACTTTTGTGAGGAAGAAAGGGGTGTTTGCAGGCTGACAGAGCATCCATGAGAGAGACTGATCGATGTAGATCGGTGCTTTGAGCAGAACATGTTCTTTGAGGATTAAAAAAAGATAGATAATTTGACCACACATTTTTTTTCTTTTTTTTCTTTTTTTCTTTTTTTTTCCTCTGAAAGGCACACAGCACATCCAGGCATCATCCCACAGCCTGATAAGGACCCAGGCCCCTGACATTGTGGCATTGCCAAGACTCTGATTGCAGCGTCAAAGCAAGTGACACGTCAGCTTTTGATGTGAGAATAAGCAAGGGCATCTGGAAACCGGTGGTCAAAGTACAATTCACTTACATTTCTGTTCCGAGCGGAAAGTTGGTATTCAGTCACCAGGCACAGAAACTCCCGATCTGCCTGACTGCATGCACAAACAAACAAGACTGATGAGAGCTGGAAGAAAAATGTTGAGTGTCTGTAAACACCAAAGGCTTAAAACCCACTCGCACAATTATCTCATTGACTCATACAGTTGTTTTTAGAAATAATTATTCTCTGTAAATATTTGCTCATGTTTTGCCATTTAGACCAGCCAGTTACTTTTTACAGTGAGTAAACACTGGGGCGTACATATGCAGGTTGTTTGGTTATTTGCGGAGAAATAAGCAAATTTAAAGGTGAGGCTGGGATGGGATCTGTGTGAGCTGTATCAGAGTGACACTTACTTATCAGTGCTGTTTACCGCTGAATAATTAAATGTGGTTTAATGCTGAATAAAATAAAATAGCTCTTTTGTTCTCAGAATAATGAAAAAGAAAGAAACATTTGAATAGCACTCCTAAACTCCTGAAATCATAATATAAAATGTTGTCTGACAAAGAGCAGCTGCAAATGTCGGACACAAGATTTTGAAAATAAGGTATACTTTGAGAGCTGTACAGAGGAAGCTGAGCATACAGCGAAGAGGAGAGGTTTTGAGGTTTTATTCACAGATCTCCCCTGGATTGGAGTTCTGCTCTTAGATCACGGGTCAGCTACCCACGAAAATCTCACTTGCACTTCGAAGTAAAGTAAAAGAGAGAAACAACAGAGAGGACACCATGCAGAGTCATAGCAAGGAGGCAGACGGAAAAAGAAAAGCACACTGAAACAACTTACATATGCTACATGACAGCAGGAAAGAAGAATGATGTAAAAGAACAGGAGGAAGAGTCGGCGAAAGAGTGGAGGAAATAAAGAAGGAAAGAAATAAAACAATCCCCAACTTCTACTTATAAGACACTCTTGCAAGTGCAATGTCAGATGTAGAAGGAATTTCATAAAACTTACCAAGATTTACATCTTCAGTGTGGCTCATACATCAGGCCAGATGCAATTGAGAAGCTTGAGGGGCAAAATAACTGAGAGACTCTCAAACTTAAACAACAAATGTAAGATGAAACTTGCATTAGATGTATTACTGTGTATGGAAGTACATAACAGAGATGTAAGCTGTGCGGGCAGCGCAGTAGTTCAGTGGTTAGCACTGACACTTCACAGCAGGAAGGTTCAGGTGGATCTCGGTTCAGCTGGTCTCTCTGTGGAGTACGTATGTTCTCCTAGTGTCTACATGGGTTTTCCAGCACAAAAACATGTTGTTTAGGCTAATTGGTAATATTAAATCTTTCCAAGGCTCATTTAAATTAAATACGATGGAATTCGATTTATAGGAGTAATTAAAGGATTAATGGGAGTAATCACAAGAAATAAATCAGTTTAATAAATGTGTGTGAGACTGTGTGGCTGAGAGAAGGCTGCTTGTGTTGTAAAAGTGTCTTGAGTGGTTTCTGGACTAGAAAGGCATGCTGTAGTTTGTGTGAAGTGAAACCAGTGAAATCTGAACCTTACAGGTTGTTGTAGGTTGTTCAATGACCTGAGCCTTCAGTCAGTGTGTCATGCACCTCTCTGTTTCATTGCAACTACAGACATTTTGTCCAGTTAAAACCTTTCTTAATGTTCCAGTGTTTGACATTCAGAGGGGAAATCTGCATATCCTTAATGTCCATACTAAAGTATTCCCAGGCCAGCTGAGAAATATAATCTCTCAAGGTCCTGACTGGACAAGAAGAGGGCGCCAAAGAGGCATCCTAGCCAGATGCCTGGACCACCTCAGGCGGTTCCTCTGCATGTGGAAGTTCAGCAACTCTTCTCCAAATCCCTCCTAAATTACTGAATTTCTCAACCTAAGCTGTCTCTAAAGGCCAGTTCAGTCAGTCCCTCTGTATCACAACAGACAGATACAGTTTACATTACTGCAGATCCTGCACAGGTCTGCCTGCCAGTCTCTTTTCTGACCGAGAACCATGGCCTTAGATTTAAAGGTGCCAATTCTCATCCCTACTTCCTCACACTTTGCTGCAAACCATTGCTCTGAGGGCTGAAAACACGATGATGATCATCATCATGGCAACAGGACCACATCATCTGCTAAAAGCAGTGATTTTGTTCAAAAGGCCACTGCACTGGACCCCTTAAGAATGTGAAGCGTAAATGTGTGAGGAGTGTGTTTCATAGCACATCTGCAGGTTTTTCCAGGTTTATTTCTTGAATGAGGACTTATGTTATAATTGGTTATTAGACATTTTTGATTGATAGTTTTTGTCAATCATATCCACAAGAAACCTGTCAGGTTATTGTTGAAAAAAAGGTTTTAAACAAAAGACAGATAAAGAGAGATATATAAAAAAAAAAAACATATGCATTTTAGCTTTTTACTTGATTTGAATATGTTAACACATGTAGTGTGTCTATTAATGTTTTTATTTAAGTGAGGTCGTGTGAGGTACTTGGGAGTTTGAAGTAGACAGTGGTCACACTGCTCTTATTCTGAAGAATCACAGAAGAATTTTGACAGACGTACCAAACTAAAAGTGACTCTGAACAAATGCAAATGAGGATTTTCCATCAGGGCGGTTATTTGCGTTGCGATTACATTTTCACATCACACAGCCTAATTTGGCTGACCTGTCAGAGTTCCTCCCTGAGTCTCCAAAATACGAGAACCACGACTCCTGTAAAGTCCAGATCACGCCATCAGGAGATGTTGTACATGTAGGTTCATTGATGTATAATGTATAATCATCTGATGTATAACTCATATGAGCAGGTAGATAATGAAGCACAAACCTCAAATACTAAATCATCATAATGGAAGATAGTCTGTTCTTTTAAATAGTTTCTTTCTTTCTGTTTTATTAATAAAACAACCCATATATTTATCAACCTGTATAGGAGCAATAAGTCCCTAATCAAATCTGAATAAGTGAAGAATGTTTGTTTCTGACTCTACTGAGCATGTTTGTGTGCTAATCTGTCTTTTTTTTTTTCTGTCAGTGAATTAACTGATACTGAAAAACATCTGTGTGGTTAACGTCTTTTGAAATTATGCCTTCTTCGTTTTTTAAAGCACTTCTGATACATCAAGATTTATACTTGGACAGTTTTTTTAATGTGGTTCTTTGAGGAGAATACTTATATATCAGCCGCCTCGTCAGCCCTCATTAGAAACGAGAGGCATCACGCACTGCTGTCGTCAGTGTCATCAGGAATTGGAACAGCGATGACATATCGTGATAACAGTCATTTGTTAGGATGTCAGTGAGAACATATACAATATAATGTCCTGGTATGAGGGGAGGGGGAGGTGTTGTGTCTGTGATCTGCAATTGTGATTTTAATGAGGATGTCACAGCTGTCAGTACTGTAATAGGTGCCTGATTATCATAAAAATGTCCTCGCTGTTTCCTCATGTGCCATTGTACTGCAGTGACACTACAGATATGTTTATTCCTGCCTACTCTGCTGATATCATGGGTGCTTTTCTTGCATTTTGCATTCTATAAAACTTCCCTTTTACATTTACTTTATGTACTTGGTTAGATATGCTGTACAAAGTTGTACCTTAGTGTTTAAAAACCGTCATTAACAAACACCATTGATATGACATCTGTTTTCCCTTTTTTCAAAAAAAAAATCTTCCTGGTCGCTTTCACCCCCTCCTTTCTTAGCAACATAGTGCCATCTAGTGCGCATTGCAGTAGGTTGCATCACTGTTGCAGCTTGCTATAGATCCGATGGTCTTACACAGTTCAGTGACATGAAAAGCAACTTTTTTCTCCCAATGGCATATTTATTCTTGCGTGAAAAATCTCAACTTTGTCTCTTCTTCTTCATACTCGTCTTCCTCTTTAATGATCAAACAGCCGTATTTGTAGCATTTGAAGTTCATCAAATGTGTTTGATTTATTCCCACTGCATATGCCGTCTCATTCTTGTTTTTGTTTTTCTGTTTTGTTTTTCTTTTTTGTTTGTTTTGTTTTTTTTAATCAAGCTGCTAAGATTGTGCGTTTTGTTGTTGTTTACTGGAGGGCCATGTCATTATAAATGTCAAAGTTAACTCATTTTGAACACTGTATCTCTGTGTCTTCGCAGCCCATGAGTGTGAATAATTGCAAGAAGAAACATTGTTTATCTATTTCAGCTGCATGAAACGTGCCTGTACCATGCTTAAACGAGGTGCTAATCAAATATTTGCATCACTAAAATGTGAGTCATTCCCAATTAAATTCACACTTTTTCAAGCACCTGTTTTTGCCAACAGATGCTGAGAAAACCAGTGAATCTCTCACTCGTTAAACTAAAGTTAATATATGAGTCAAACATTGCCAGTCAATCTCCTGTATTGAGTGCAGCCTTGACCCTCTGGGCAGTATCAGAGCTGCTGAAGTGCTTTGGCATCAGTGTGACAGGATTAACACATCAAAAGCAGTGTCGGGGCCTACAGCAGCGTCACACAGACAGTACAGCACCTTTCATGTTCTGCACAGGTTCACTACAATTTCACGTAAGCCAACAGCAAGCCAGACGGAAAAAGATAATGGACCCAACCTGCTGCTATCACGCTTTCCCTCAGCTTCAGTGAAATATGTCAAATTCTGCGTGTTTGATGAAAGATTGGAGTTCAACAGGCTCAAGTCCGGAAACGATATCTGACTTTGTCACATGGCCAGGTTGCAAAGGAGCATTTAAGTTTGACATTCAAGCTGAAATCATTGCTGCAAGCCTGCATGGTTTTATTTTTCATAGATGCAAACATTGGATAGTCAGCGTAGAAGCAAGATTAAACCCAAAGAGTTCAGAAGTTTAGCGAATTCTCGAAAGATTTACAATCCTTTTGATATCATGTGGCAATGAGTGAGGGTAGTTTAGTTTTATAATGATTTTGCTTACAAAAAGTACCCCGGGCAGAAAGGTTAAGTTCAGTTTGCACCCAATCGACTGAAATTTGCCAATGTGTTGCTGAATTTTTCATATTTCAGTATGTCAGAGATATCAATTCTGTATTTCAGAGCCTACTTTCTGTTGGATGCTTTTATGAGAATATATTGAAATTATTAGCATTGTTTAGTGCTTTATGTGATAAAAATAAAGACACAGGGGCGTCTGAAAAGGCTGCCATTCACCTCCACAAGAAACACTCCAGTCACATTGCATGCAATCACATCATTTTATGCCTCGAGACAAATAAAGCCCCGTTAATCCAAATCTGCTGTGGTTATAAATGCGTATCCAGATCCGGTAATGATACCTCCTCAGCAGCTTTGTTTCTTGTGTTGTCATTACCTGTTACAATACTATGAAAAGATTTAGTCTGTGCAGTCTGAAGTGATGAATAATTCAAGAGCTATCCGTATTTGGTGGGACCACTCTTTCTCTTCACTCTTTAAAAGCTTTTCACTTGCAGTGAGGGCCTCACCTCCTCTGATCGAGGCTTCTAGGAGGCCATGTAGTCTGTCTGATATGTTTCAGGTATCTGCCGTGGTATTGTCAGATGTCTGTTTGTTGGCATCAAAATAATCCTATAAGTGCCATAAATGTTTCAGTGGACGTCAGGGGGGGGGGGGG
>JBAMYA010000014.1:11529842-11541117 GCA_037176975.1 Arrhamphus sclerolepis | reverse complement strand
GTGTGTGTCAGTGTCTGTGAGAAAGTGGTGTATGTATATATATATATATATACATACATACATACATACATACATACATACATACATATATACATATATTACATTTATTTGTACTGCATTTTATATTTTGAAAACGTGACTGATTTGTATGTACATTCTTTGCTTGAATTGAACTGAATATTTAAAGGAGCAGATGTATCATCACATGTTTTTTTTTTGTTTTTGTTGTTTGTTTGTTTTTTATTTAAGGGATAAATGTGACCTATTCATACATTTCTGATTTCTGAACAGCCTTTCCTCTCAACACTATTCACGTTAAAGATTCTTTACAATGTGGGAGACCATTGATCCTTGAAGAAGTCTGACGTGTTCCAGGAAGAGGTCCGTCATGTGATGTCTATAACAGTTCAGAGGTGGAGAACATTTTTTCCACAGGGCCATGTTGATTAAAGGACCAGACATCAGACAAGTGAACCAAAACAGTACAATTTAGACTCAGTTATACCAAGCTGAATTGCTGTTTAGAAGGAGGAGAGAGGTGGTTGAAATATCCGTGAATAGAGTTAAAGGAAGGCTAAAACTGTAAATTTCCATGTCATTCCAGGTCTGATTCAGAGAAAATCTTTTATCCAAACTAAACATTAACAGCATTCTAAAAGATGATAATTGCAGGGTATTATTGCAATAAATCAAGAATGAAGAGGGTAAAAAACCTGTACTACACATCACATATTACACATTCCAGTGAGAACACATTAAATTACAGATCCTAATCAGAAAATAAGACATATCTCCTTGAAAAGATGCTTTGAGAAGGATAGTATCAGGTATGAACGTGGCTCCATCAGAAGACTGGTGTGTGACCAGTTTACGGTCATTTACACAACAGACCATCCAGAGTTCACTGCCCTCAGATGGATTAGTGAGTGGACTCTGGAAGTCAAGCGGAATTTTTCTTACGGCTTTTCATTGCAAGGAAAAGGAATGCTGTGCCTCCAAATAAACTAAAATGCAGTTAGAAATCAAGCCAAAGACCAGGTAAGATAAAGTGGAAACATTCGCTAAAAGTTTTAGAAGACAAATGTATTTACCAGTTAATCTAAGAATCATGGAATCTTCCACATTAGCATTACTGTTACTGGTTGTTACTGGTTACCAGTTAACTATCATCAGTCATGGAGAACTCAGTCTATGCAAATCTATACAAATCTATAATTATTTTTCTCTCCTATAAAGGAGAGAACAGTGAAGTTGAAGAAATGTGTGAGACGCCTCTTATAGATGAAAGCATGTGACATCACTGTTTTATGATCAGCAGTTATTCCCCGAAGCTGACGATGACGCTGAGCTTTTGAAAACCAGTAGGTGGATGTTGAGCAGGACCTTTTTGCTAATTCAGATTAAAAGCTAGAAAATAAATAAATAAATAATAGCAAGGCGCAGGCTTGGATTTCACTAGCAAAAATTAGCATTAAATGAGTCACTAAATAGATACAACAGAGCACTATGTGTACTACACACAATGCAAATAGTATGCATGTATTTTTTAATATTATTTTCTTTTTGTGTCCACACTTAGGGGAACATGGAGGAATTTCCTGTTTTAATGCAGTTTGTGTAATAATTCAAAATGTGTCTCTTCCATTTTCAGTCAAAATAAAAGGGAATCTCTATATTTAAACATCATAACAAAAACAGATATTACAAAGATGTAAGTGAAGTGATCTTTAACAAGACTGAAAACCAGAAGATGTTCGATGTGCTGCAATTTAAATCAGTTTTTGAGATGGAGTCAAGAAAAGAAAAGGGTTGATAAAATTTTACACATTTTAAAGGCTGAATTCAGGTTTGTGGTTTTAAAATAAGACAAAACCACAGAGGTTATAAAACATTTTCACTGATTAACATAAAAGACTTAATGCTGTAAGTCAGCTATTTACAAAGAAAGAGAGGAGGGCAGAGATTATTTTACTTTTCATGTAATGACTTAATGATGCTAAAAACTGCTTTGAATGTTTGTTTTTTTTATCTTTGGTATGAGCAACCTGGTATTAGTTTATCATAAAAAGTTAAAAAGACAAAATACGTTACATATATGCAGTGGATTTCACTGAGGGACAATGGTTTTCCAAGATATTTCCAAGCTCATGTGGCTACCCAGATAACGGTGATAACGGTTGGAGGTTAGTTTCTCAGGCAGTCATGCTGCCTGGGGGCTCAAAAGTCATCCCACACTGGTTTCTGTCTGTTCTCCACTATCTATTCAAATTTTCATAATACTATGAATTGTAGACGTTAAGATCATCAAGTTATCTGCAATTTTGAATTTATCTTCTTTTTTTTTATATTTTTTATTTATTTATTTATTTATTTATTTTATTTTATTTTTTTTTCTATTTTTTTTTTTTTTATAAATGAACTGATAGATTTGTGTCTGACCGAGAGGCTGCACAAAGTGGTGAACCACAACCCATCTTTGACTGGAAATACTAAGCCTTAAGATATTCCTTTTAAACCCAAACTGGACACTGTTACTGGTTACCACTTAATCTAAGAATCATGGAATCTTCCACATTAGCATTACTTGAATATGAATTTAACTTTTCTGTCTTTGCCACATTTCTTTCTTTCTTTTTTTTTAATTATAGTTCTGTCTGAAATTGATTTCTATCTTTGTCTATGTTTTCTCAATACAATCAAGTTTGCAAGTTTTTGATGCTTTTTTTTTTTTTTTTTTTTAGAAATCTTTTTCAGGAAATGCATTGTGTTTCAGATGTTTTGGTTCTGTAATTGAAACAGTTACGTTGAAGCAGCCTCTTCTGCGCAGACTGATTTCACAATGTGCAAATTAAGATAATTCATTATTCCAGCTGAAACACAGGATGGTGCCAGAGAGCCATGGTGAAATAACAGTGTGCCATGCAGAATTTCTGGAATAATGAATTTCAAATACAATCACATAGAAACAGGCAAACTTATAGGAAAGCAAACCTGGAACAGTCAGAGAAGCTGAGCAGGATTTCTGTCCTATTAAGAAAACAGCATGGAAAGAGATTTGCATATTCCTTCACAATTGTAAATGCAGTTCATTTATTATTTCATCTATTGCCCTTTCAAGTTATAGAGCTTTTGAGCCTTCTCTGGTTCAACATAGCAGTGTGCATAATGGCCTGTAATGCATCCTCATCTAAATGAAAGCATTGTGGACAAGATCTTTCAAAGAAATCATGGACAGGGCTGAAATTAACCAATTGTTAATATGTGGATGGAGAAATGCATCCATTTTCTTGACAGCTCGGTGAATATTGCACTTAACACTTAACCCACTCTGCATATATTTCATAGCAGCATGAATTGGCTAATTAATAGAGGGCTTTTTACATTTTTAATTGGGGCCCACTTCAGTTACATTTGCAGAAAATGGAGATCAGTGTCCTGGAAACTGGTGAAAAGCAACTAATTTAAATGTTTTTGCTTGTATTTCTATTAATGACGTGCTAGAGCTGATGAGCTTTTAGTTTCTTTAACATATTCATATTAGCCTGTTTTATCATGCACAATCTAAAACCTGATGAGCAAAAAAATGACTCTTAAGGTTTCAGTTCAGTCTTTTCTTGCATGGAAACCAGAAAATACAAAAAGTCTTTTAAAACAACATATGAGATGCAATAAGAATAAAAACATGTAGGGAACCAACAGAAATCCCGATGTTTTGTCGTACAAATATAAAAACTAGTTTGTTGACAGTCACAACTAATGTTTGCGATGTTGACTCTTCAGATAAAAACACTGCATGTTAATTGTATGTTAATCATTACTATAAAAAGTTATTTTTAAAAATCCAAAACTCTTCCCCCTCCTAAAGAACATTTCATAACTCTCTTCTCTCTTAAATTGTGGGTATTTAAAAGTATGAACTTTTGAATTTTCTGTGCACAAAAGATGCAAAGTAATCCTAATTAGCAGATATGGAAAGAAAAGCATCTCTCTTTCATATTCACCATATGTAACTCTGAGAAGCTGACGAGGCAGATGCAGTGTCTGTGGACAATAGGAGGGGGGCAGTGTTGCTGTTTCTCCTGGCCTTTGGTTCACCGGCCATTCACAGTTTGCATTTCCTTCACCAAATATGCCATGAAATAGTCTGGGATTGAACATCTTTGTACTTTAAGTGTCACCATTTCAAATCTCTGCCATGCCAAGGAGTGACTGACAGTATATATAGTGGGCTGGGTGGTATGCAGTCATGTGAAATGAGAAGCCTGTATAGAGTTTTAATCCTCTTTAAGACTCCTATCCATCTCCAAATTAATATCTGGGGGCCACATATCTCTCTGCACTAGTTTGTACTTGTATAACCCACTTTTCTAGCAAACTGATCAAATTATTCACTGGAAAATAAGATTAATAGTTATGCTGAGAAACATGCTTCAGGTCAAATAGTTGGGAGATTGTAATGATATTCTCATTACACTGTAATGCCAATTCAAGGACAAGCAGCATGAACAAGTGTCTCGTAGATTAATTGCCAATAAAGGTCAACATGCGTTCAAATTGACAAAGATGCTATCCGTTTTCTTCAGCATGAAGTGCAGAGTATATGGGAAACCTATAATACTCATTACATGCATTTAAATTGGTCGGTCCTAATTACTAGTCAGTCTCTTGTACTATTAGAGATGGAAATTAGAAATACAAAACAGACCCTTGGGCTTCATTCAGTTAGAGTATATTGGAGTTTTCTTTTATACTGGTGTTGGCCTTCTGAAATTTTAAATGCACAACTAGTGAAACTCTGTCGAATATAATACGTCAAAGGCACCGGCAATGTGTCTGTTTCAGTATAACGTTAATGAACAATTGTTTGAGCCTCAAATGGATTAGTGTGATTTATTTTGTTCAGTTAGCTTCTAAAACACAAAACTACTGTTTTTTGTTTTGGCTTCTTTTTTTTTTTTATTTTGCGGTGCCCCAATCAGAACATTGGCTAGACCGCTCAATGATTCTTTCTTTGCTGATTCCCACCCACCACTCTGGCAGCTTACCGATTTACATTTGAGCATAATGCAAGCATTAGAGGAGGCACAAGGCAGCCCTGATAAGTTACAAAGTGCTCCAGGGGTAAACCTCGTAAGAGAGGGTTTGCAGTTATTTACAGCGTTCAAATCCTTCAAAAATTCATGTCTGGAGGATGAGATTGGTTTTGCAGCTGATGCTCTGCACACAAAGCAAATACAATGCATGTGGAGGACATTTAGCCGTAAATGACCAGATGACATTAATTCTAATTGACTGATCTCATCCCATGCTTAGGACCAGTGTGTGTGATACTGCTCAGGACACAAGGGTCCTGTCAATGCACAATGTCACACATAAAGCAAAAAGAAAAAAAAACAAAAAAAACAGGAACACTAAGAAAACCTTCAGCACAAAGGAACACAGTAGAGTAAAAATGATTTTTAAATGCAATTTAATTTTCAATGAAGCACTACTTACTTGTTGTATGGCATTTTCTATTCAAAGATATGTTTGGATTGTGCAGTTCTCATAATAAGAGTGCTAGGAAATTGCAAAGCCATTACAAAGGTGGTTAAAGGCAATGGAATTCCTTCTTATCAGAAATGCTTTCTGCACAGTTGTTCCATTTGAAATGCATTTAATTGCAAATAGAAAAAAAAAGAGAGAGAAGGCCAACAATGCGAGAGGCTGAAGCATTTTTCTCGTCTTCTTTGAGTGTGCGTATTCAAATCTAAGCGGGCAGACAATGAAGGAAAGGAATCGTGCTCTGAATAGCCTCTCTCTCACTCTCCTTTTCATTCCCAGGCCAATCCACAGCCTTCCTCTCCTCTGCTGTTTAGGGGCGGGCTTTGCACTCATCGCTCAAACTTATGTGCCTCCATAGAACAACACATGCTCTTGACAACACTGCAGCAGCATACACATAGTTGCTGTTCATTATGTCAGGGATTGAGACTTCTGTAGTAGTCCATGAATATAATCTGTGTCAGTCTTTGTGGCTTTTGAGGAGTCCATGTTGTACTTTTGCAGAGCCCCTCACCTACTTGTTTGACAAGGATGTAGTCCGTCGCTTGCAACAGGCCTTTCCCTCTAAAGCCGCGACCAAGTCTTGACCCGGAAATCTCCTCTGCACTCACTCCAAAGAGGCTAGGAGTATCTGTGGATCACGGGCCACAAAGTGCTTGAAGTCTGTGCTTTTGTTGGGGCAGGCTGGTAGAGAACACCCCCAGCAGATATGCTGACAGCCTCATGGGAGCAGGAAAAGAAGTTGAAGTAAGAAAGTGCACCCTTCAAACTTTCCAGTGCAGTGCTAGGAATTCTATTTTTTTTTTTAACTCAACAAAGATTTATACATATTTATACAAGCCCAAATACTGATAGGAGGGTGGTAGAAGAAAATCTTGGAATTGCAGAGGTAAACTATATGTAAATGCCATAAAGTAATAGACTTGTAGTGCAAATCACACCATTTTATCTTTAATTTTGCTTTCGTACCCTCCCCACCACCACCCCCCATCCTCTTTCCTCTGGCTTAAAGGTGCATCAGAGATATGCATTTAAGCATATTCAGAACACGGGGCGTGAAATTAAATGTGTGGCAGAGTGAGAAAAATATACAGACGCTGGAGATGCCTTAAAAATAGTCATTTATGCAGATGGAGAGCAGTGAAATCATTTGCAATGGGATGACCCTCTCTCCGAGCATTTCTCCCCTCACTGTTCTTTCCTAATCTTGCACTGTATCTTCATTTTTCATTGAACTCGCCAGTTTGCTGCTAAGCAGCCTTGTAGATAAGGCAAAGTGCTAAAAGGAGACGACAGAAGGAGCTCAGTGGGCCCGTTTCTATTGCACTTTCACCCAAGGCAATGGGCAGAATTTAACGGATTCCTTCCAACATATGTTTTTGCCAGATAAGTAAACAGTGTGTGTCGGAAATGAAAAAAAAAAAGCATTTGCAATTTAATGACATTACAGCTCCCAGCTTAGCCCGCCGTGCTGCGAGGCGAGGAGCAGAGAAAGGGGAGAGCGGAAGAATGGAACCGGGTGTCATCAATGTTTTTTTTTTCTTTTCCCTTGCAAGAAGCAGCACTGAATTCTTCTTATTCTTTTCAAAATCCTTCCCTTCTCCATCCCTCCCTGCTATTTTGTTCGCTTGCCCATAGTTTCCTCGCCTTTGTTGCGATGAAATTATCTATTATTTTATTCAGAAAACTTGCCATCCCCTACCTTTCCATCCTCTTCAGCATCTGATTCTTTAAGATTTTCTGAGCTAAAACACATCTGCCCCGGCCATGCGTGCTCTCTCCCTATTCACCCCGAGCCCTCCCTCCCCCTTGTGCTCTTTTGTCTGGCTTCATCAAAGTGCAATAGATGTTTGGCACAAAAAAGAAGAGCAATCCTCCATGTTGTCATAATGTTAAGACCTAATGTGAGGACCAATGATGACTTGGGGAGAGAATCTCCTCAGAGGCTATATTTCAGTGGAAGTGAACGATCCATCCATCCTATGCAAAACTCAGTGATTTTCCTCTTCTCTCCCCACCGGCTGTCAGACAGCTGCCTTATTATAGAAGGCTAATTGTGCAGGAAAGCAGATTATGAGAGTGGTAGGATGTACTCCTTGACCATGTGCTAATGTGATGACAAGTTTGGGGACCCTCTAAGCAAAAGGCATCGCGCGCCAGGGCACTTTTGCCACCGGCTATAATCTCCCTTTGGTATTAACTCAGCAAACCGGCTTGTTGAGTATGGATCAATCGCTCGCTCATTATTTTTACAAGGAAGCTTTACATTCAAGGCGCTTTCCCGGTGTTGATCTCTCATTAACCATGCTATGTAAATGCACTGGCAATCCCTGTGTAAGGGATACGTCACCTCGGGGCCCAAGCTTTAAGGAGAAGAAGGGGCAGGAAATTTGGGTCAGTTGCCTTAGCCAAAACTTGAATTTCAGGTTTAGCTTAAAGCCCCCTGCTCAGCTTTTCTTCTCTAATGTGTTTTTGTTTGGTGATGTTATGTTTTAAATGTCAGCCCTGCAGCTGTCCAGCAATTTAACACAGACAAAAAGCCCTGCTTCAGTGTTGCTTCCAAGTCTTCATGTTACCTCTGTAATCACTGCTGGCTGCAACACAACACACTCTCCATTCACCCATTCTCTTTTATCACCTATGAGTGTCTTCACTGTACAGGAAAAGGGTTAGATGGGGTCAAAATGAGATGGTATCATTACAGGACAAATACCTGAGTTATTATTAACATGCTACCAAACTAACTTGTCGACCCGAGAGGAAAAAAAGAAGCAAAAAAATGAAAGAACCTGAAATATAACACTCGATCTTAAACTGTCAGGATGCATTGTGCATCAAATTAAGAGGGGGAATATTTGAACTTGTTTACTCATTTCTTACATACAAACATCCAACAATTTATGGTGCTCAGACATCTGTTTGCCTGACAAGAGATCATGCAGCCCATGGTATGAAAAATAGAGGCTTCTGCCATATTTGGCTTCACTGTGGGCTGGCATGGTGAATGACGCAACAGGAAAACGAACCTGACAGCACCAGGCATCAGCTCGGCATTTCTTTTGCGCCCTACATACATAAATCTCTTATTATTGCAGTGTGTTAGCTCTGTATATTTTTACACCTGTCTGTGCCAATATCAAAGTGTAGGGGTGTGCTTTTAGACATTCAACTTCATTTGTGTTTCTTGCATGAGTTTATATGTGGAAGAGGGAAAAAAAAATGCGGTGCAAAGCCAAGGCTTCATTCCATTTTGAAAAGGATCGTCAAAGAGCACTGTTCCATTTGACCCATTTTTTTTTTTTTTTTTGCCACATAAAAACCTGAGTGTTCTTGTATTGACATTCTAAAAGTTCCACACTTCTCCATGGGTGTGTCACATGTCACAGTGCCAGACAAATATCTTTTTATTTCACCAATGCTTTTAATTGCTCTAAGTATCTCTGCCTTTGAAAAAGAGGCTGAATAAAAAAAAACTTTGTATCGCGAATGTGCAATAATAGAGAAAAACATTTCGAAAGGTGAACCTTTGTGGTTGAAAAGAGAGGAGGAGAGGGACAGAGATGCCTCTCTGTCTGCAGGTACTTCAGCAGCCCCTAGCCTTGTATCATCTTTGTTGGCATGGCAAGAGTGAAGGCCAGACTTATGATTGCTTTCCCTGTTTCACACCCTTTCATAAAGCTCTTTATTTCCCCACACACAAGCAAATAAAGCAAGGATGAATTCTATGTTCAAAAGCCATTACCCTCCATGTAACCTTTTTGTGTTTAAAAATAAAATAGAACATTTCCACAACACAATTTGACTAGGCACGGCATGATGGTGTGGCTAAAGAGTATGCCACATCTGCAGTAGCCCCGTGTGTGATGTCTAGGAGGACCATACATAATAGATTTATTCTGAAGACCTTCACATTACGTCCCAATTAAGGTATGAAGTCATGCTCCTTCATCAGTATAACTAATGGCACGTTTCATGAGCCAGACACGTTTTGAGATTAAAAACCTGTTTGTGCTGAATGTGATAAGGTGCCCACATAAAACATTGCTTTACTGCCATCCAGGTGCAAACACTTGCACTCTTTATATTGTCATTAGTAAGGCATCTACATGGTTGTTCCAATGTGTTACACTGTGGCCTTAACCTGTTGGGGGGGGGGTTCGGTAGCTACATATCACTATAACACGTGCTAAAATAAAAGAGAAAAATCATCATTTACCATCCCGACTGGAGTTTGGGGCAATATATTCAAGGAGAAGAAGAAGACAAACAAATTGCAAGCAGAAAAATAAAATCAGAGTTTCCATTTACTAAATATATTCGTCAATATCCCAACATTTCAGACTGCAAAATCAGTTCTGGAGCCACATATCATTTTAAAATGATCTATTTTTCCACCGTTAATTACAACAAGTCTGCACAATTTGACTGCCAAACCACAATATCACAATGCAGGGTGTGAATCCCAAATCAAGCTTTGCATACCTTAATCCTGTTAAAATGTAATAAATAATCCCTGTGCATTAATGTTAGCAATATTTCATTTTAATAAGTTCTTGTAAATTGAGAGAGAGGGAAAATTGATGGCATTACAGCTCACTCGCTTCAAGTGCGGTTATGAGTGTGCAGGAGGAAATCATACCTTCTCATTAAAGGTGCAATCTTGGAGCCCCGCAGATCTTTGTTGTAATAACTGGAGAAAATAATCTCTTTTATTGATAGGCACATGTAGCTGAGAGTATGCCAACTGACAGGTACTTATCTTCTCGCCTGCGTCCTGTGTTAAAGAAAGATATAATTCTTTGTGACTGTTCCTCGGGGCATCAGCTCTTCAACTTCATTATTTCTACTTACGATAGATATATTTTTCCTTAAAAACCTAAGAATTAATACGAAAGCCAGCAATCTCAGCCAGCGGTCATTTGGAAAGGGAACAAACAATGTCACGTCATTTAAAAGAACATTTGTTAAGACTGCTCACTGACATTATTCAAATTTATTGAAGGACATAGAATAATCCTCTGCCTTGTCTTTTTATTTTTTTTAGGTTATTGGCTTGACAATTTTAGAGACTATAGCAGGTATTAGATTATTTTGAGAAAGTCAAAATCCTGATTCTATCATCTCAAAACACAAACTATTTTTTTCCTTATGTTTATATATTTGTGCCTGTAAAGCATTAAAACTGAACATTTTCAGCACCGCCTTTGAAATGTCTTGTTGTATTCTGTTAAATGATGTTTGATGTTGTAACACCAAAAAACGGATTTAAAGTCATCAGTGCAGTGCAGTCCTTCAGACAGCAGTGGGAGCTTTAGAGTCAGACAACATTAGAGAGAAGAATGTTTCTCACTGTGAACATTTCCTTCTGTTTAAGAGCTGATGAAGATGCACCAGACACCCTCATATTGGTCTTTATTCAGTAATACACTCTACGGGGGGTTCCTCTTTAATGTCTAGAAAGACTACAGACGGGTTTTAAAACTGAAATTCCTCAACATTTTTTGGGGTGGACCATTATGCATAAATTTAATTTCACAAATAACAGCCTAATAAATGTTGATGTTACTGCAATTATTGCTGTTAGTTTCTAATTGTTTTGGGTTGCTGTCACTTCAGTACTGTATCTGTTAGAAACAAATAGAAGGAACAAAAAAGTTAAAAAAAAATTTATTTTCTTTGAAAGCCTTTCTTCTCCAAGAATTTTAAATGAAGTAGAAATGTAGCAGAACAT
>JBAMYA010000014.1:11496954-11529742 GCA_037176975.1 Arrhamphus sclerolepis | reverse complement strand
AAATACATACATACACACACATACACTCATATGCATGTATAAATATATATATATATATATATATATATATATATACACACACATATATTACAATACATTAAATTGTGTATTCAGTTGATGAAGTGATGTCCTGAGCATTTATGAGAATGCCTAGCAGAATAAATGTGCAAAATAGTGTGTTTGCACATCAGCAGTGCAGCTATATGTTTCTACACACAGTTGTATTAAAACAACATTTTCTCAGGGCGTAAAAGTTAAAGTTATCTCTTAGTAGTATAAAAGATGCCCCTAAAAGTTTATGATAATGTCCCTCAATAAGTAAAAGTGAGGATGGAATAGTGTTGCTATAGTGATGTTCTTTAAAAGAGTCCATAATGGTAAAGTTGACTCGTCTCACCTGCAAAAGTCACCTGAACTACCTCACCCCGCCATCTACACGCTTGGCCCCAACCTAATTCAAGCGTTACCTCTCTGAACTCCAGCAGGGTACCATCGACTTATTGCATTATGTACTATTAAACAAAGTTTGACTTCTTTAAAGCGGAGTCAGACTTCAGACGCTGTGTGGCATGTTTATGGGGATGGACTGTACAGTACACAGAGATTTCTCATTTCTCTTGGTGACCTTGGGCACAGCGACATGTACAGTTTCGGGGCTTTGATTTGCCATGTTGAGGTGTTTCGGAAAAGGTGCAATGCAAGATAATTTTGGCTTCTTTTTTTTTTCCCCCTCCTGGGTGCATAGAGAAGTAAAAAATGCAGCGGTTCATACTCTGGAGATTACAGGTAATATGACACACAGGCTTCATAAACATTCTTGACACAACCTGATGATGGAGATATTGCTTCAGGAGAGACTTTTCACACTTTGATTTGCCTAAAATGAGATGGAGAAGTCAGTGATCAGACTCTTTGAGGTTCCTTGCAGAGGAGTCAGCACTGGCTGTATATATCTCCCAGCGTTGCACAAGGCACACAGATGCTATGACAACCAGGTGAGCAAGGAGCAAACCTCTGCAAACAAATTGAGAAAATATCCTCAAACAGATGGTATTGGTGTATTGTTCATGTTTTAAAAAAAAAAAAAAAAAAAAACTAAAACGATCCATCTCAGGCCATTGAAGGTAGGTGATAATCCGCATGCTTCTGGGGCAGCCCTCGGCAAATTAGAGATGAGCGAACCATTGTGCATCCCTCTGAGGTCAACATGGTTGAACTGGTGATACATATGTATGTTAATTTGCCTAATCTCACTTTTACAAATGTCTTACAGGCATATAAAGGCTTTAACACTCAGACATAATGATATCAGGTCATCAGGCAGGCGGTTTATGAAAACGTGAGGCAGCCGTGGCTTTAAATCTTATGTAGAAACTGTCATATTGCTTGCAAATATTTACAGTAAAATACCAAAGCATATATTCCAAAGACTGTTAATTAAGGGTTGGCAGCACATAAACATGGAGCACTAGCTTTTTACTATCCCTATTATTTATTCATTTTTAAAAACATTAACCAAATTCCTAAAGACTGGTTACACTTTCTGAGAGAATCCGGTTTATGATGCACAAGTGCAGTCAGAAGGCCTTATAGTTCATTTCTCAGGCTTTATGAAGGTGTTTATGAATATTCTTATTTATGCAGCACAGCATATAACAAGGCTTAGAAAGTTTTGAAAGTGCTTTAACTTACATGTAATAAATTTAGCTCTTTCAATATTCTATACCTCTACAATAAAAAAGAGTCATTCTTATCTATAAACCCCGTTATAACTTCTCATGCATGATTGGAAACATTCATGAGTTTTGTAAAGCTTTACAATGCATTTTAATGGATGATAAATGTGTTCACTGAGTACTATACAAATTGCCTTAATTTAAAGTGTTATATTTTATTTTGTTCTTTCCTTTCAAAAACATTTTTTAAATGCCTATGATTTGCAGAAAAGAAGCGGCTTAATTGATTTCCTTCCATTTCCAAATGCTTATTTTATTTGCAGGTCTTATGCTCTTATGCTAAAATAAAAGTAAAGTTTTTATTAAAATTACTGTTTTCAGACCTAAATAAAATCAAAAATATTTTATAGGTCACCATTTCGAATTCTTTACGCACACACATGCATATATATATATACATAGCCTATATATATATACACACATACATGTATATATATTTTTATTTTATTTTATTTTTTTAATCTACACCACTACCTGGGCTCAAAAACAGATGCCCATCTCCATCCACCTACTGTCTTCATCTATTTTCTCTTTAGCTTCATTAAACAGGTCATTCTCACTACAACTGATGAAGAATTTTGAGATGAAAAGAAATGTTATTTAAGGCCTGATGGGGTCAGACACCAGAAGTCATGAGAACCAATGTCAAAGGGTGGGACCCCCAGACATGAACTCTTGAGGGGGATGAATAAACATAACCACAACACCATTTTAAATGTAACCTGATTTTGAGATTCTGAATTTAATTTTCTCTTAATTTTCCGGAGGGGGGTAAAAAAAAGTGGGATAAAACTTTTTGTTCTGAAAAGTTTTTCCTCCCATTTTTTTCTGTAGCTGCATTTCCACCTTTTTCCATTCAGGTCCCTTCTTAAACTTAAAAAAAGAAGAGGAAAAAGAAGAAGAAGAAGAAGGAGGAGGAGGAGGAGGAGAAGAAGAAGAAAAAACGTAGCCTATCCATTCAAAAGGCATTTAGTCCATTTCTTTCTTGGTCGGTAAACCTATTCATCAATTGTTCTGGCTTGTAGATTGCATTCTAATGCTAATCTGGCGTGTTAAATATCTTTTTGTTCCCTTTCACCGTTTTGTCATTCAGTTTATCCAGTTTTGGCCACCCATTTTATTTATTTATGCGCCTGCGTCCATTCATGTGCTCATGTATTTTTTATTATGTTGTTTCACTGTCATGCAGTGTCAACTCACTCTATTCAATGTGGGCTACTTGAAGGGCTTGGAGGGACAAAGCGTGTACACATTGCACCGCTATTCACTCTGGCCAGCTGGATCGACTGAAAAAACCTTGTGAAAAGAAATCCTCCACAATGGACACAGAAGAAGTGCACAATGCTAACAGTTTTCCAAATACCACTGATTGCTTTCATCACAATGAGGGAAAGCAGCCGCTTTTGCTGAGCTCCACTTCAACAAACAACACTCTCACAAAACCTCCCAACCCACGTTTTGTTCCCACACAAAACCTCCTCGACCGTCTAAACGCTCCCAGAGTTGGAGGAAAAAGAAAAAAGAAAAAAAAAGTTCTTTGGGCTTTCTTCCCCTTTTCCTCAAGGAAAAAAATAATAATAAAAAGGAGGCGAAGAAAAGCAAAAGGAATGGTCACTGAACTCGTGATGAAAGTTCTTTCACAAAATTGAGTAGTTGTCTGTGATTTGATAGGATGCTGCGCCCTTTTATGGTGCACATAAAAATTCATTTTGGTCAGGAATAAAAGAAAAAATAGTGTGTCCTGTCAGAGTTGCAGAATGTGCCAAAAGGCGGGGAAAAAAATCCTCATGTAACACAAGATCTATATACAGTGCGTGATTCTCGGGGCCAAGAAGGAAGTTCCGTGGAGAGAAGTGATGGAGGTGTGACAATGGAGAGCACGGAGCTGAAAAGGTTTAATTAACCGTGACGGAGATAATTATCCCTGGACTGTCCAAATTAGTTTTGCATAATCGCTCTGATCCTTATGAATTCATCTTTCGGTGTAATCTAGGAGAAGCGCTTAGCTCCATTTCGTTTCTTTACGCTGCAGATCCAATAAGATTCACCATGGAGTGACGCACATGCACACCTGCTTTGCGCGCGCACAAAGGTGCTCCTTATAAAAATATTTTTAAAAAAAAGGCCTTATTAACCTACTTTATTTGTCTTCTCACACTTTCTTCTCACACACTCAGTTCAGGTTGTTTTAGAGACTCAAAGACGAGCTTGTTCTGCAGTCTAAAAAGAAGCACTTCACTTTTTCTTTTCTTTTTTTTTCCCTGGGAAAAGAAAGCACAAAGTAACCGCACAGCTTTATCTTCATCCTCATTCACGATTAAAATTGTGATAAATAAGGTTTTGGCTCTTGATGACAATGGGCTGATTTAGATCCCCCCTTCCCCCGCCCCCCCCACCACCCCAGAAATGCCATTCAAGGCGCGGACAAAAGCGGCCTTTGGAGGATACCTTACACTTCACCTGGACTCAGGAAAAGAAAAGATACCAATCTTGTTCATCTCATCAAGAACTGCAGCCGCGATTCCCTTCCATTTAATCCGAATAGGCTTTATTGTGGTCCTTTTTTGCTCAACAAGTGAACAGTAGCAATAGTGTGAAGTACATAACGTAGGTTAAAGAAAACACAAAACATACAAATTCCATAAGAGTTAGTTTAAAAATGTCTTTTTTTTTCTGCTGCACATGATACGAGGAGTGGGAGGGTGACGCATCAAAAAAGGAAAAGAAAGAAAAAAGAGGGGGAAAAGGAAATTATAAATCCCACTGAATAGACTTCAAATTAAAGTGGAACTTTTTTTTACTGTTTAAAGAAACAAAGAAGAAAAAAAAAAAAATACGGTTTGGTGAATCCAAAACCTTCAAAATAAATACATCCTCTACGTTTCATGTGCAAATGTCTTGTTCTTTTTTTTTTTTGTTTGTTTTGTTTTTAATTGTCCGGGTCACCATAGATTCCACTAAACAATAAATATTACAGACATCTATAAAACGTTTTTTTAAAAACTCAGAATATACACCGCGTTTCTAGTGAAATAACGTTCCTGGCCCTATCTCAAACACTATAGGCCTGTTACGGCAAAATTAAACTAAACTCAATTTATCTGTACACATTTACAGTGTCGTGGCAATCCTCCTTGATCCGTCAACTCAAACCCTGCAACAACCTGTCTGAGGGAAAACGCTGTGGTCCTGATAAGTAGGGTCATTGTGTTGGCTGCCCTTGATTCCAACAGGTTAGTCAAGCAGGTGCAAAAAGATAGAAATCGAGCAGGGTACCTTTCAAAAAAAAAAAAAAAAAAAAAAGTTTTCACAAGGACAAACGACTCTGATACCCACACCTAAAATTATTTGCACGCCTCCCATCGTCCAGTCACTTTCCTTGGGGTTGCGTGAGGTGATATAGAGAGTTCTCTAAATAACCATTACCTTAGATAAAGGCATTAATCAATATACATACACATGTGATATCTGAGACGACAAGTACTTCATCACATGTACAAGTTTGTGCATGCATAATTAAAAAATTCTTGCATGTATAGCTTTGCTCGTTTGTTTTCATTTCACATTTCATTTTTCTTAGAAGTCCAAAAGTGGATCTATCATAACGCCGCAGCATACGCAGGGTACGGTTCAAGTTGAGGTTTCCCCATCCCAGGGAGCAAGATGTAAGCCAGCGGCGGCTGGAGTCCCGCTGAGGGCCACGCCGTACAGTTACACGGGATCATGTATCCCGGGTTACCCGGGGACGGGTGCGAGTGCGTGTGCGTCCCGCCACCGACACCGCCAGTCCCGGTGAAAGCCGCGGCGCCTCCCGGCGGGTAGCCCAGCGGAGACGCGTACGGAAACGAAGGAGGGGAAAGCTCGGTCATCTTGGATCCGAGGTCGAAAAATGAGTAGGGGTTCGCGGACATGGACGGGTTGAAGAAGACCCTCGCGGCTGCGGCCGCCGCGGCGGCTGCTGCTTTATCAGGGTTCCCAATGACAGAGTCGGAAAGTGCTCCAGTGGAAAGTCCGTTAACTTTGAGTGCGTCGTGCTCCCCGAGGTTGTAGGGCACGGGGAAGGAAAACTTATCTTTTTTCATCAGCGTCTTGGGCTTCCGCCTCGGTCTGTATTTGTAGTCTGGGTGCTCCTTCATGTGCATCGCTCTCAGTCTTTTGGCTTCGTCGATGAATGGCCTCTTCTCGGACTCGGTGAGAAGTTTCCACTCCGCTCCCAATCTCTTGCTGATCTCGGAGTTGTGCATTTTTGGGTTCTCCTGAGCCATTTTTCTGCGCTGGGCTCTGGACCAAACCATGAAAGCGTTCATCGGTCGTTTGACGTGATCCATTGGTTTAGACATGCTGGTACAAACTCTCTAAAAGGAAAATATGGGAGGAAAAGGTTAAAAAAATGTATGAACTTACATGCCTAATCAGTAGTATACAGAATAAAAATACAATACTGAAACAGAACTCATGCGGTAGCTACTGATTCAAGAGTCACAACAACTGCAGCTGATGTTTGATTACTTACTTAAGACTTCAGTTGTTCATCCCACCGATGATTTCCTCTAAATGTCCAAGTTCTAGCGTCCTTATCAGTGCTTAAATGTTTTTTGCGTCATGGTGGCGTCCGTCAGTGATACACCTTCAGCTCAGAGGACGG
The DNA here is from genome assembly GCA_037176975.1 of Arrhamphus sclerolepis. Taxonomy (NCBI): domain Eukaryota; kingdom Metazoa; phylum Chordata; class Actinopteri; order Beloniformes; family Hemiramphidae; genus Arrhamphus; species Arrhamphus sclerolepis. The sequence goes on along the minus strand of JBAMYA010000014.1, from coordinate 11,523,361 downwards.
AGAGGACGCCTGAGACTGTCAACCTACACTCAGCCGCCGCACACGCAAGTGGATGATAACTCCCGTCTGCCTCTTGTGAAATAGGGGATTGTGTGGCAGGTAGTGAAAGTGTCACCGGCGCATGCGCACTAGCTGGAGCGCACAGACATCTATTGTATTTTTTTTATTTTTTATTTTTTTGTCTGAAGGGTGAACACAGTCCTTAAAAAAATACGTGAATAAAAAAAAAAAAAACTCTTTCATTGGTGTTTTTTGTGTAAATTGTCCCTCTTAAAATTAGTGCGAAGATTAAAGTGTCACAAGGTCGGAGAAGGTGTTTCAACAAAAGTCATCAGCACGTGATTCTTAAATAGGTGTCATTTAACATGTTTTGATCTTTGGAGAAAGTGACTGAAGATCAGTGCGTCTTACAGAAGTTTAGTCACCTCCTGTTGAATCTGAACCATCAGACTCACGGAAAAGGCTACCAAGAACAAAACAAAAATAAATACGCTTATCACATCTAAGCACACCCCTAAATTAGTTTATTTACCCGACAACCTGTTTGTGCCAGTCCACTTTCTCACCTTTCATCCTCACCGGTGTCTCACTTGCCTGTCCCTTCAGCCCCCCCGGTGGCACAGCCCACTGAACAGTCAGTGCGCACGAGGAGGCAAGAAAGGTAAAGAATGCGCTCTTTAATTTTCCGATATTGTCACATTTTTTTCTCGGTAAATAAGCAACTGTTGAGGAGGTCTGAAGTGTTTCTAATCGTGCTCGGAGAAATTAATTACTTTTCAGCGAGCCCCCTTTTCACTTTCACTTCAAAGGACCTTCCCAAGGGCAGCGACTCGACAACTGAAATTAGGTTGTCCAATATTCAACTAAGCAATTACAGTTATCTGCAGGACCTGTTGAGTAAATTGTAGGTTTAAATGGCTTCTTCTGCCACTTTTCACTGTTGTATATAATGAGATGTGTATACAGACAGAAAAAGAAATACACAAGCAGTATTGAGCAATATTGTAAATGAGGAATTAGACTTTAGGTTCAGCGTTTAAATTAGAATACAAATGGAAATTAAATTCAATTGACTTTACAACTGTCCCTTTTAACGGCCCGGCCTAATCTTCCATTTACACAATATTTATATCATGACATTACTATTATTATTCATTATTATCATCATTATCATTATTTTTTTTATTATTATGAACAGAGGGATGTTGATCCTGACGTACCCCCCAAAGTGATGCGCACTTTAAACGAGACGCGCCTCGATGATATGTTGAGCCCGAGAGTTTTTCTTTTCTTTTTTTTTATGTTTTTGGTGTTTCATTTCATTCATTCGTTCAGTGCAAAAAAAAAAAAAGGCTCAGCGAGGGATCGTTTCTTTGTATGGAGAAGGAAACCTGACAAGGTGAAGATGATCCGTGCCAGAAAAAGGACCAGACGAAAGACAAACCTGCTGCCTAAAGTGACTCGCAGCATCTCTCAACACCGCGCGCCCCTTTTGTCGGCTTGTCATTCACCTTGATAACATTCTTGCAATGAAGCGCACCGCTCACTCCAGCAGGAGCACGCACTTCTCGCACCTCTCGTGGCACAAACGTTGCAAACGGAACTGTATGCATGCACGGAGGTACGATGTCTTATCGGGAGCTGTAGAGATGTGCATTTAAGGTGTGCACACATGCATGTATTCACAGGCCCCTTGGTTACACCCCCTCCCTTCTTTTACTTTAAAAAATAGCAATTGTAACTTTTTCTCTATTTTATTTATTAATAATTTTTTATTTGCCTAGAATTGCTTGATTCTAATGTGTGGCCTGTGTTTTAATTGCTGCCTGGGCCTGAATCAAAGGAACCAGGTGCAGCCATCAGTATGTTTTCTTCTGATCATAATGTTCACATTTATCATATTTATTCTACAAAAGCAGACCAAAAAAAACCCTCAAAACAATAGTTTATTTAGTTTATTTAATAAAGATCTGATAAAAAAAACAAAAAAATAAATAAATGACACCAACAAACATTCTAGTCTGTGTTATTTCCCCCCTCTTTCTTACCCATGTCTGGGTCCTAGAAATAACACTTAAATAATTCAACATGAGTTAGTGAGAGTGGCAGAATTACCTGCTGATAAAACCGGGGTCCAACCTCTGAGACGGAGCCAGCGCTCCCACCTCACAGCACAGCGATGATAAGACTGAATAGAAAAATATCATGCAAATAGAAGGCAGACAGCAGCAACAACAAGCCCATGGGGACATTTTCCTAACCGGAGAGATCTCACACAGTTCACTCTAAAGTGCTAAAGCCATCACTCTGAAATAGGAGCCCCTGGAGGGGCAGGAACCTCAATGATAGCACCCAACAGTTTATTCTGCTCAACAATCCACTTAGTCTGAGAGAAAGTACAGTAAATTAGAGCAAGAGTTGATGAGAATCCCTGGATAACCTCTTCTTATCTATACAGAATATTGTAGGATTGTGTGTTTTACCACCTCATCCCTTTCAAGTTGTTATGCTCCCTTTGGAGAAACTGTGTGTGTGTGTGTGTGTGTGTGTGTGTGTGTTTGGGGTGGGAGTGAGGGGGTCAAATTTTGAAATAAATTGATTTCAAGGGAACACAAGTTGACCTCTTGCTATCAGATGGCTTTTCTTTGACTGTGAAAAACGAGAGGGTAAACAACAATGCCATGTGTGTGCCACTTCAAACCTCACAAAGTGGGTAGTATTTACTGCCACATGAAAGTTTGCTCATTATCAGGGAGGGTTTGTGGAAGCGGAGTGGGAGGGGTCCTGATTGTGTACCTGATGTGGTTTCTTTCTGCTTGTCTGATTACAGCTTCTTCCCCTTCAGCCGCGGCAGCTCTCAGACAGACCGAGCCAAGAGGGAGGAAGTGAATGCACTTTTGCTGTAAAAAGATGGTCATCTCCTTTTAATCTGCGTTATGATGATCCTCATTAAGCCTTACATGCTGTCAAAGACCCTTCCTGTTTCAGCTGATTTTCAGATGAAAATGCTTAGTGGAAATCTACACTAAATCATTCCAGGAAAATAGTTTAAAATCTTTTTTTTCTATAATACCAAAGCTTTATAAATGGAGAACACTATTTGAGGCATAATTACAGCAAAAATTTTTGTTAATTCGCTTCACCGTGATCCCCTATTTTTGTTAATCACTGGATAAAATAAATTGTTCCTGCAGAAGATGAAGCAAAAAAAAATTGTTTCCGTTCAGAAAATATCTGAATGAGGAAACAAAATCTAAGAATTATAAATACATTTCCAAGCAAAGCATAAATGCTTGCATGATGTGGAGCCTATTGAAAGCCAATCTGTCACCATCACGCCCTATTAGCCACAGAATCTTATCTTAAGTGAGCCTTTGATAAAGTGTTAATGAGAAACAGTTTAGGGCTGTAAGTGATCCTATTGATTACTATTTAAAGATGATTGCATTCAGATTAGAAGTCATTTTGTCTAATGAGGTGTCTTTATAGCCACCACAATATGTAGAAAACACGCTTAAGTGCAAACAACATAATGATTGGATTGGTAAAGAGACAATGGTGACTTGAGCATCACTTTAAACGAGTCACACTGAACGACTGAATAAATGCATAATAAATGTGAATAAAGTTAATATTTTTTTTGTCGTTTAAATATGTGACCTATTTTGCAGGTTGTGTTCTGAAAATATATTCAATAAGTGCCAAATGAGTTGTGCAGTTCTTTAATCATTCTAATTATACAGTCTTTATTGCTCCTTAGGGCAGAATTCAGTGTCTTTGTCTCAGTGGGAATTATTTTGGTGAAGAACCAAAATATTTACTCAATCACAACCTAAATATTACGCATATCAAGAGGAATTGAGAAATAATCCTCTCATAGAGCACAGTATTAACTTAATCACATTAGCGAAAATACTACTGATCATGGTCATGATCCCTGGCGAGGGAATCTATAATTCACAATAAGAAAAGCCATACGAGATGGAACACACTCTGCTGTGATGGGGACTTGAACAGGCAAATGGCCCTGAGGACTGTGTAAGTGTGTGCGCAAGTGTTTGAATGATGGTAAAAGAGGGAAGAAAGAGGAGTGATTGTCAGTTGAATCTTCGAGGTCCTTAACTGACAGATACAACAAACTTTGAAAGCACATTATGGAAGGTGAATGGCTACGCAGAAGCATGTGGAGTTCACCAGTTTGATAAGGCCTTCATCTTTAAACCGCTGCTTGTCAAAGTATTATATGTAATCACACACTGCAGAATATCTCTGCACCCTGAGGGGCAAACAAAATAGCAGAGGCAATCAAATGGATTCCTGGATCATCATTTAAAAAAAAAAAGTCTATCCTACCCTTTGTGAGAAGTCAGATATCTGAACTGTGATTGCTGCCACCCCCCACAGGGCATATGTTTAGCTTAAACCTTCCACATATTCTCTGTGGCAGATCCCTGTGGTTCATATCCACAGACACTTGTTTACCTCCGGGCGCTAAGATGACTTTTCCCGTGATAGACTATTTTGAACCATTTAGCGGATACATTATCGCTGGCTTTTCTTCCTCATTATATTCCCCTTATCGCCACAGCATCGCTGCAAAGCTCCAAATAGAGAGTTGTAATTACCCAGACTGCCACCTGATAGCAGCCCTTCTATCAGCTTTATCACTCCAGGTCCTGCTAACTCATCATAGAGACAGAGGAAAGAAAAGGCCTGCTTATGGCGCAGCTCACCACAGATAGCTCATCTCTCAGATACATTTATAGTTCCAGTTGGGATCAGAGAAAGCTGATGCACCAAAGCAATTTTTTTTCCCATCCACCCTTTCCTTCAACCCTACAAAGACTGCTCTCTATCAGTCCTCTCCTAGTCTCTGGCTCTTTATGTGCAAGCTGAATTGAGGCTGCTCCACAAACAAAAAGTGATCCAATCTCCTTGAACCCGTGGCAACGCAGCAACATGCTATTTGCTCTTTCATAGTGTGCCAACGTCCTTCAGAGGTAAAATGAAATCCAAAAGGTGACTTGTTCATCTTTCACATTGCACAGAACATGAAAGGCACTTGCATAAAAGTTGACTGCACAGTGCTTCCAACTTTTCAACGACCTTTGGCCCTTGTTACAAGTTTTCCTCGTGTTATGAATAGGAAAGAACTCATCAACAGATTTCATCTGGCTGGAATTAACAGAATCACAAAAACACTTTCAGCTTTTGATTAAGGGTTAGAATTTATTCAATAATTTACTCAGGCCATCTTCAATGCACTAGTCAGAAAATGTGAATGATGAATGTGAAAGATGCACTCACAGATCTATTATGATCTTTAAAGATTTCTCATTTTACCATTTTTTTTGTAAAACCTTGTCCATACTGCTTTAGATGTTGAATTTGAGCTGAAAGGGAGTCATGAAAAAAATCAACATAACTTTGAAGAATCACAGAATATTACACGAGTCATTTTCATCTTTTGACCTGCTCAATAGTTAATTGTGTGACAGAATAAAGCTAGAAAAGTGTCCTGTATGATCATATAACTAGGGCAATGTTCCTCAACACTGGCACCTCATGGCCACTGCCTTGTGCATTTTAGATGTTTCCCGGCTCCAAAACACCTGAATCAAATGACTTATGGGTCATTGACAGACCTGTGGAGACCTTGATGACAAGCTGATGGTGACATATTCATTTGAATCAGGTAAGATGGAGCAGGGACACATCCAAAACATGCAGGCCAATAATCCTATTCTATTACTTTTTGTTCAGCAGTGCAATATCCAGATTAACTACTGGAGTATTATTTTCATTTACACACAAATGTATTTGTTTATAGTTTATTTAATTGTAAACATAGCATGGCACTGCTTTGCAGAGGGTGACTGACCAGTCTGGCTGTGTCCGTGGCGTACCAGCTAGAGAACTGGGCTGGCAGTCAGAGGGTTGCCAGTTCAATCCCCCGCTGGTACCAATGATGTGGGTGAGTGGAGCACTGAACAAGTGCCTCACCATGTCCAAATCCATGGATGAGGTGCCCCTGAGCAAGGCACCCGTAACCCCCACCTGGGCGCCACACGGTGGCAGCCCACTGCTCTGGGTACAATGCAGCAGCCCAGATGGGTCAAATGCAGAGGCTGAATTTCCCCTTGGGGATTAAAATTTAAAAAAAATAACGTTGATCAGTACTGGTCACTGATTTTAGCTTTTGATGAAATTGTGTTAACGTGTTTTGTAAGTTTAAGTGTATGCTACATATGTAGCTAGTACTCAGCACTTCCTGCTTGTTTCCTTGGCAGAGCAGGGAGGTAAAAACAGTGATAACTACCTGCTTAAAAGCTGCTGGAGCAAACAATAGTAATGAGGAGGGGTAGAGGATTAGGAAAAGAGGCAATACTGAGTGATTGTGTATGATATGTGCTACTGAATTACTTAGAGCAGTGAGCATGTATATTTATGTAATTATGTATTCTTCGTGTTCTATTTGTGTGGTATGGACGTCTGGTGAGATGCTATGTACCAAATGCTGAGTGTGGTTCAGCTGAAATACATATGACTCTTTGAGCTTCAAAATCATCTCAAGTCTTAAGCTTCTTCATATAAAATATCAAATTGCTCTCGGTCAAACTGACACCCGTGAAGACCAGAACTGAGGAATGCTGCATTCGGGATATGCTGGAGAACAGTACTGCCTGTCAATTCAAAGTTCATGCTTGAACCTGTGTGGCGCATTGACAATCCTGAATATCTCCCCATCTTGTACTGAGCACATAGCTGTGCTTTCCTCTGTCACTTGCCATATTGAAACTGCCTTTGTGTGTATTCGCACGAGCATGTCAAAGAAGCAGTCTGAGTGACTGTGACCTCTAATGAGCAAATTGTGAGGATCAAATGGGGCTCTATAGCTCTTTTCAGACAGAAGATATAGAACATTAATGGCTTCATCAGTCCAGTATGGCAGAATTCATTCAGACATTTGTCACTTTTCCGTTAACATTCCTTTAGAAATCCTTTAGTCCATCTAACCAAGGACAGTCTTTTGATCATCATTTGCTGAGTGAGAAGCTGCATCACTACACTTAACTCTGTAAATCATTATAATGTCAGTTTTTGTGTGTGTGTGGGTTTTGTTTTTTTTGTTTGTTTGTTTTTTACAAAAAAAATGCCCTTTTGGGGTCCTTTGGGGCTTTGGCTGAAAAAAGTTAAAAACTATTAATGCATAATCAGACAGAAATCAGACCCTTCAGGTGCATCTCAAACAGATGTATAGAGAATCAAGGACTTGTGCTGCAGTTTATTTTTGTGTGTAAAACTAAGGATGAAATTTTGAGAACCACTGCGATTTATTTTAACGTGATCAGACTCTAACCCACTGCTGCAGTGCAGAGTTGTCACTGCTGCAACTCGTACTGGTGTCAAGCTGAGAGTGATAGCTACATGTTAGCCTGTTAGGTCATGTGTAGTCAGATTGTCATTTCAAAACAGTACAGAAGAGCAAAGGAGGCCACCGAGACATGACACTGACACGTTCAGTTTCCACCAGACTAATGAAAGACAACATGCCTGAAAGGGGACTACGGTTCCCATGGAAAGTTCCCTTTCTGACCTAGGGACTCCGACACAGCTTGCAAAGAAAATCTAAACTTGAGGTGATTAAGTAACCAGGATAATAACCCACTTTTCTCAAGAGTGAAATAGCGGAGGTGCTGCAGATAGCTCAGTGTTGCAGCTGAATGTCACATCTCTCTTGGTGAGCCCTTTAAGGCAGTGTTGTCTTACACACCTGAGGGACAACACATGTGGCCATTACAGCCACTGGAGCTGTTGGAATTCCAGGCGCATACCACAGGAAAACACTGGGACGATATTTGCACTTCTTCCTGCTTGTATCTGAATACCTGGGTTTGAAAGTGCAAACATGTTTCTCCGATAAGCAGCGCCTTGAATGACATTATGATCAATGGGAGGGCAAATGTCCTGTCAGCATGTTCTGTTTGGGGGTGGGGGGGTGGATGGGTGGCTGCGACCGGCTGTCTTATGTGATCTCATTATTTGATGGACACAGCAGAGGAGAGCCTGCATTCATACTAGCCTCTGTCGTGTTGCTCGCCAAATCAGGCCATCAGTCATGCAGAGCAGCACGGACACTTATAGGAAATATCGATCATATTCTGACAGAGTATTCTCACCTCTCCACGATCAGCAGTGTACTACTGGCAGTGTGTATTTGCGCACGCAGCACATGCGACAACATTATTAGATGATACTATGGGGGGGGGTAAGTAAGAGTTATCAGCATTCTAAAACAGGCCTGTGTTAGTGTGTTAAGATGTTTCCCTAATGATTTTAACTAATCTGTTTATTTCTAATGTTTATCTAAACAGCCTGTGAGGGGAGGGGAAGCATAGCAAGGAACATGGCTTTTCAAAATCAAAGACTTCAAAGCAGCTTAATGCCTGCGTGAAGATTAATAAATTACTCCTCTGAATGCTCCTCTCAGTTTTCACTTGAGCAGGGTTTTTTTTTTTTTCTTTTCTTTTCTCATATCTAGCTAAAGTAAATACCCGTATAGAGCCCTACTCTGAATAGATAGCAAAACCAAAGGCCAGGACCCTGCAAGAGTCAGATCACCATCCCATGGGATGTTTTCTAAAGATGATGTGACACGCCTAAAGAGCAAAGCTCCACCAGGGGCCCCGAGGGCTGTTTGCGTTTGGCAGCACAAGCCAAAAGTATCCTCTCTTTTCAGATTAAGCCCTGCCAAGGGTCAAGTGAAATCAATATGTTAATCCATAAATTGTCCTGTGTGATAATTACTAGGAGGAACAGTAATTACAAAAGACATTAATTTACTTCTTAGATTTTGTGCCAAGGGAGCGTTTCACTCAGCCTTGATTCATCTGGAGGCAAACAATTCACAGAGGAAGCGTCCCCCTTTTTTAAGCAGTGGTTGGTACTTATATGGAACAGTGGGTGCGCGCAAGCTCTCTGTCAGAGCGCTTTTGGACATGCCACAGAACTATTTGAAGGTTTTCAGACCCCTGTGTGGGCATCTCCAGGGTTCTTTCATTGGTTAGTGATGACCGACTTTTCACAAAGTGCACACTTTTGTTCCGTCTGACAATGTGCCTAGGACATTAGCATAAAAACAATATTTAAAAAAAAAAATCTATATGGCCTGTTGAAGGATAAAACCTCTGCTTCCTCAGTGAAAGACACATACAGCGCCACACATGGAGCTCCACACTGTTTTACTGGGGCAACAACCTGTACGTACATTTTCATCTTTTTCTTACCAACCGCTTTGAGGCATGGCATAAACATTGTCCAGGCACTCTTGTCTAAACCCTGCAGTTGGTCTGCCACTAGCTTTGTACTGCCATCTGCAAGAAATGTTTTTTTTTTTTAAAAAAAAGGAAAAAAAAATCATATTGGAGCAAATCTGGGCTAATGTGTCTGGTAGTGTCCCAGGCAGCCTTGCTCACCCATTCTTTGGCCATTCTTTCCACTTTTCTCCTCTTCTGCAAGTGGGATAATTGCAGTTTAATTGGGTAACAAGAAATGAAAAGTGTCTCTGCATTATCTAGGATTATCTCTTTTTCCTCCAGCCTGCCATCAATTCAGAGGAGCCTATTTATCAGCACAGGGAAGCTGATGCTTGGTCAGCGGAGGAGAAGCTTTGAGCATCAGTTAGCAAAATGAAGAGAGAAGGAGCCCGGCAGCAATGGGAGGGGGCTTGACAGCCAAGAAAAATTTTCTTTCTATCTTATCGTAACCATACATTCATCTTCAAGATGCATATCATTTTAGTACTTTAAATTAATAAAATACAATAATTCTGCTCAAAAGAATTATTTGTTCCGAAAAATGGAAGAGAAAGAAAAAAAAATAATAAAACACCAATGCCTGTTACATTTCCCTGGCTTAAATTCATCAGCAGCTTTGAATGTAAGAGTTCGATCATCCAGAAACATTTCACAAAACCTAACACCTCACATCACTTTAGTAACCCATAGTAACCCATATTAAAAGCGCTAATGAATACCAATACCATTGTAGAATGGATGTGCTTCATAGTCAGCTCCACTCAGTTCATCAGCATTCTTAAATTCTGCACAGCAAGGTTATAAACATTGAGTCATACTCAGGCCAGCCGTAGCTCAGCTTCCTTTTTGTTTGAGCTGTACTCAACCTTAAAAGCCTCTTTCAGGATGCATGAATGCACTTCATTTTCTCTCTGAGAACTTCGCTCTGATAGCTGGAAAAAAGGAAGGTTGTTTAGTGAAGGAAGGAGAGACAATGAAGGAAAAATGAAAGCTTTCAGATTCCATTATGAACATTGCCATCTATTCTTTTCAGCTGTTCATAAAGTACATTTTCCTTACAATAATTCCCCCTTCACCTCAATATGCTTGCCATTCACTAAAGTACATCCGAATGGGTCTTGCATCAGGGTTATGGGGATATAATAAAATGATGATGGAGAAGAATTCTGAGGGAAAAGTGGGGTAAAAATAACAGATCAGAAAACAATAACATTATTAGTTTGCTTGCCTCTGCAAAGAAGTATATTAAATCACTGAGACTTTGCTGGAAAGTGCCTATATAGACTCAGGTGCATTGTGCAACCATTTAAGACAGGCTTTTTGGAGCATTAAAGCACACAGATCTGCTGAACAATGACCAAGGTGGAGTGCCTTCCACTTTGATAACATCAGAGGACCTACTCTCAATACAAAATGTTTGAGGGTTACAGGATATATTGCCGGCTGCATTAATGTGTATAAGAGTGTGTGTGTGTGTGCATGCACAGCACATAGAAGACAAATAATATAAAACATTTTTTAAGACTGACCCAAATATTTATCCCCTTTAACAGGAAAACAGCTCCATCAGAATCACAGCCATCTGAATTAACTGGTTTCGAGCAAGCCAAACAAACACAAAAACACCAGGCCAGACATACCTGCTATAGGCAAAAGAAAAGACAAACACCAATTAATTGGCAGCAATTATGCCATATATTTACGTGTACATGAAGAACAAAGGGAGCAGAGTCAGGAAAAGCACCCAGTGGCTCATGGGAGCATCCCAAAGCAGTCTATGAGCAGCATAAGTAAAGAGATTGCTCAGGGTCTTCTGACTCACTTCTCTTTGTCAATAAGGGAAGTTTTAAGCCTGATATTAACTATAAAGAGTGGTGAATCTACCTCCTTAACCTCAACTGGGAGCAGGTCTCACAAGAGAGAAGCCTGATAACTGATTTTACATTTGGAAACTCTACGACACAGTGAAGTGCTCTACTGGACTAAGGACGTATAACACTCAATGACACTATTGACCTGAAAGGGTTCCAGCTGTCGGGAGACAAATTTTAAAGTGAAATTCTGAATTTAACAGGAAGCCAGTGAGGAAATGCTAAAACTATAGACATATGATCTGTTCAGCAGAATGTTTGATTCGGTGGAGATTTTTAAATAATGGAAAGAGTCCATTACTGATGTAACAAAAAGTTTTATTTCTGAGGCAGGATGTTCCTAATTTTGGCAATAATACACAGGTGAAAGAATGTTAGTCCTGGAAACTTGTTTTATATGTTAGTTAAATTACATACCCAGGTTCAAAAGGTTCCTTGCAGGAGTAGTGGAAGCTAAATTAACGCAATTCAGACTACCAACTTCTTCTAAGCTGTTCAGGCCAAAAGAAAACAGTCTTAGCTGAACCTAGTAGCAGGATATTAAAACTCTTTGAGCCCCTTGTGACATAATTGTAGTCAAACTTGCTCACTGGCTCCATGTGCCTGCAAGAATAAGTATAGCTAAGTATCATCTGCGTATGAACACGAATGGATGCCACTAAGCTTAATATTAAAAAGTATCAGCCCAAGCACAAAACCTTGTGGAACCCCATGACTCACTCTGATGTATGAGGAAGACTCCTAGTTCTAAATCTTCACAGGAACACTTAAGCCTGATCATATTTGTGCAAGTAGTCGCATAGATTGATTCACTGGTTAAATCATAGGGTCAAGAGTAGTTATTTTAAGTAAAGAGTTTCTGTCCTTATTCTCCAATCTAAGAGGCTGATCCCCAAAACTGTGACCACTGTCTACTGCAGGAAAGGCATAAACTTTATACAACCCCTGTTTAAAAAGAATAAAATAAAATTAAAAATGAAACACCTCTTTACACTCATGTGAATTAAACCTGGGAAACAGCAGCTTCTGGATTGCTGGTAATTTGATTCAACTAATATAAAAGTTGATATTTTGGTGTTAACAGCGGCAGAAACATAATACTGTTAATACTTTACATTTATTTATTTAAATAAATGTAGCTGTACAATTCTCGTAACAACTGGCCGAGATGATCAGTAATACTGATAACCGGATTAGCATCAGGGCTCTGAAATAATATTGCTGCAATGAATGGCTGCCACAATCACCCAGGCACTTTTAATCATTTTTTATACTGGGGCAGTGATATAAATTGCTAAAGGAGAGTTGCTGTAGACTGGTCAGTTCAGGGAGCAGTTTGTCTAATCAGAGTGCAAATAAGGTTTGATCACTGTCCAGTGTAATCTGGCCCACAAGCAGCATTTACAGCACTAAATCAGGCAGTGGGGAAGCTGCAGGTGCTGCCTCACAGACAAGCCTCCCCCTGGGGGCCCTGTGCCGGGGAATAAACAGCAAATAAATGGCAGTGCTGGGAGAGTGATGAGCTGATTAACTCACTGCAGGGCAGTTTCTCATTATCCCCTTAACCCAGACAGAAACCTACCCAATCTTACACCCTGTCTGACTTACAGTAGAGCTCTGTCCTGCGTCAACTGCGCTCACATTGTCTGGGTTACACTTCCAGTGAAATAGAGTCTGTGTGGACGATATATGTATAAAAAAAAAAGTATGCATGTGTGGCCATGGTGCACGCGCACGTGTGTGTGTGTTTCATCTCTGGGGAGACTGCTAATGTGTCAGCTCCATGGCTCATTTCTTTCAATTACAGTGGCTGGACTAAGAGAGCCCACCAGCGGTCCACTGACAGCTCCATATGGGTCCCATCACTGCTTATCACAAACCAGTCGTGGATAATTCATTTGCCCTTCAATGAATGTGATATATTTCCATCAACAAAAGCAGTTACATATCACACAATTCACACCTTGTTAATTAAGGACTGGTTATCGTGACATTCAATTTAGATGCAAAATTATTCACTTCTTTTATAATGTACCGAAAAATACTAACAAATGTTCAGTAGTATTTTAATATCGTCCAGTATAAAGTCAAGTTTGCATAAGTCAAAACTGACCAAATAAGCCTGCCATATTTCAAAGGCATCTTTGACTGTGTCTGGCACTCATGAGAAAAAAATGTGAATTTCCTATTATAAAATGTTGATTTAGCATGTCACCTGAATATAAAGCAACGTCAGACATACTTTGAAATGAGCTGCGCTGTTTTCCATTGTGCCGCCTCTTGTGGTTTCAAAGCAAATTAATTAACATGATACAGAAATGGGTAGAATGCAAATGTTGAAGCCCTCACTTTATGCCTGGGTATCCTTTTGTTCCCCTTTATTGTACCAAATTATTTAATTGGGTCTCTGCGATTGTGCACAGACACAAGAAGGAACACAGGCCATTGTTAGCTTCCATACAAGCCACAGTACGGTATCAAATTCAATTCCCATCAAAACGGCAGGCTGCTGTAGAGCCCACAGTGGCCCTGGAGATTAATGAAGATCTGCATCAAGGCAAAGCGCTGGTCTGAGATGGGAGATTTCTCCCAAATAAAAGACCCCTTCACCAAGAACAAAAGGGGCCCTGAAAAGCAACGGGGTGTTCTGAGTGGATGAAATAATTCAAAACAAAGACAAGAGTTTGGGGTGGGGAGGGTAAAAGCTCTGAAATAAACCACTTTCTTTCTTGCCATTTGATTTACTTGATTTGGCCAGCAGATTGAAATACTCAATAGGACTGAATCTTTGTGTAAGATAGATGGAAAGTTGCTTTTTATTTTTTAATATCTAATGAATACCGTTTTTATCTTATTTCATTCATACATAGTTCTGAAAAAACAAAACAAAAGCACTTAATAATTTATCTCAGAAATGCTTGCCTGAAATAAATCATACTTCAACTACACAAAACAGCGTCAGTATGAATACATTTTCAAGAACAACATCTTCCACGGCTGACAGTATATAATTGTGAAAGCCATGGTTCACCTTGATTGTTGTGTTCTTTAAAACATGAGGAACAAAGAGTGCAGTGAAAGCAACGACTGTCAGGGTCTGAAGTGAATTAATGTACAGCTTTCCCCTGTTTTGTTCTAACAGTCATCTGAGGAGGAACGCACTTCAGCTGCATTCAGAGCGTGTGAATAGATTTCTTTTCTTCACTCACTTTGCATGAACCGCAACAACTAGATGACTTGTTCGCTGAATGCGGCATTTCGACAGGTGGGTCCTTTCAGCTCAGCTTAGTACAACACTTGTTTGGTTTTTGCCTGATAGATTCCAGGTTGTTGGACTCTCATTGCCACGTAAGCTGCAGGAGACACTATTCATGGCGCAGATTTTCAATTCTTCATACATGCACTCAAAAACACTTCAGCATTTAAAGCTTCTAATCAAGAAATCATTAATATCTAAACGTTATGACAACAACTCGCTACCACAAAAAGACATCAAGACAGCAATAAAGGAAGGAGCTTCAGCTTTTAGTCATTGCCTCCTAAACACTGCACTGCACTCTTTCACATTCAGCACATGGCATGTCCCAGCCTGCCATATTTACTTCATTTCCCCCAATTCATAGACGCTGCTCACTGGACCAGAACATTCCAGCTGCCACCTCAACATCTCATTATTTTTTTGAAATATCAAGCTTGTATCTTCTTGATAAATAATTCGCAGTAGTATAATGTATCAGACTAAAACATATTTTCAGGGGGGCATGGAGGTTAAAGTGCCAATCTCACCTTTTTAATTTTTTTTCGCCCCGAAGACAGAGATTTCCATATATAGAGTGACCATGGCTTGTGTTCAACATGAGCAATCGGGATGAAGCACACAGCGACACATATTGCTGTCAGAGATTGGAAATGAGGCCTGCTAACCTGTAGGCAGCCTCCCCACACCAATCAGCTTTACACATTCCCAATGCATCTGCTGCCACTAAAAAGAATTGTGACTGTGAAGTTTTTATCTGAGTAGTTGACAAACATTACTCTTTAATGCAGTTTTGTAGAAATGCATTCTTATCCCTCTTGGAAGGCATTTATCTACTTGAAACCTGCAAAATGGTTGCCACAGGGAAGGATCCCTTTTAATAGACTACAATAGGCTCAGTATGGGACACATTCTGATTTTTGTGAAAGATAGAGGGGGGGGGCTGCGGCCATATATTCATGCGAAATTGTTTATCTTCAAGCGAGGCGAGTGAAAGGCCATTTTTACAAAAGCATTTCAACTTTCATCTGAAATTATTCCTTTCAGTCGTATAAATTGTTCTGGAAGAATTTGAGACAGGTGCTTTTCATAAGAAATAAATAAGAAAAAAAGTATCCATCTGCAAAAGGAGATGTCTCAAAACATGAATGCACACTACACTGACAGCAGGAAAAAAAAAAGGTGAGAGTGTGTATGTGAAAAATGGGGGTTATACGAATAATTTTGTTGTATTTCTCGCTGATATATTTTAATGAAATATTTGTAGGTTATAATTATTGTGACATCTTGGGCATTTCACATGAAAAATGAGAATATTTTCACAGAAAAAAAAGAAACAAAATAAAATAAAATAAGACATTAATGGGCGTTGCACTGAGCTGCGGTGCCGTCTCCAGGGGCCTCCGTGCAGCTTGGGCTTCTTTCCTGTCAAGACTTTTTGAGAGTTGAGCAGATCCTTTGCCTGGCCTATATCTTAGTAGCAGAAGCCAGCAACCAGACGACAGCGTAAGAGCGGGACATGAGGATGAAGGGGAGGGGGACAGGGTTTTGTTGTTTTTTTTGTTTTTTTTCTCTTTTTCTCAACGGCAGTCCCAGGAAACAGGGACAATCAATCAATAGACTGCCCCTCTCTAGTAGGAGCCAAATGTAAACAAATTGAAAAGGATGGAGAACAAAACAGATCGCTGACTGAAACAGACACACTCAACAGGGGTACGACCGCAAAGGAAATGTCTCTGTAACCCCCGCCTCCACCACCCCCCCCATCCACCTCACCCCCTCTGGCTAGCAGCCTTCACCGCAACATGTGCAACATGACATGATCATGAGCGTAACCCACTCCAGACTTTGGGAAGACAACAGGTGCAAAGAATCTTACAAATGTCTTTATATTTAGCTCATTCTAACATCAGTACAGGTTTCAAAACAAACCTCTGAAAAGCAACGAGGTGCATTCAGCGTTGCACGTATTCTAATTTATCTGCACACTTTTTTTTTTTTTCGAAAGACCTGTGCCAATAAGACACAGCCGCATCTTACGCTCAACATACAGCGCTCAAGGGCACAGGCACAGAACTCTGCACATGTCAGATCTGCATGCCACAAGTTAAATTAATGAATCTTTATAGGGCTTAGGTGTTTTTTTTTTTAATGAGAGAATCTGTTGTGGCTCTTTATCAAGCCTCTTCATATTTCACTGAAGTGAAATGGTGCACCACATTTGCGAGGCAGAACTAATGCCATATAAATCTCAAGTATTAAGCAGGCCCCGGGGACATCATCTAAATGAAGATTTTACACCAATTTAAACCTGCCTGCAATTTGATTCCTGCCTTAAGTGCATTTGTTTAACAGGTGCTGGAGACGCAAGCACTTCCTCTCCAAAGTGTCGCTATGTCTCCTTTATTAATTTCTGGATTGCAAGTGGGCGGGGGAATATGAAGAGAAAGGGGAGTTGACAAACACTAATCAAAGGTTGAGAGTGGGCTGATTCCACTACAGATCCAATGTACTTTTGCTTCATTTGCAAACTAATGATTTTAAACCCCCACAATCTGTTTGAGGTCAGCTCCTGTGTATTTTGGATACGCTTGGCTATTAGCATCACTGAAAGCTTCAGATGTGTCAAGCCTGCTCCCCCTCTAGTGATAGTCACCTACTTTAATTTCCCTGCAGGCCTCAGAGGGGGACGAATTCAACTAAAATCACAAGCTGTTTTGTTGGCAGTCCTTTGTGGCCTATAATGAATCTAATGAATATAAAGAGAGAAGAAGTGAGGGAGGGGGGGAATGGGATGGAGGCGAATACATTTCAAACCACACTGTGTTGCTTTTACTTGACGATTTGTGACCCTCAACAATGGGACAATAGCGAGTGTTTTTGTACCCTTAATTTGCCTTTGTGTTTCAGCTTCATCTCTTTCACCGCCAAGCATTGAAAGTCGCCAGTTGAAGAATAACTGCTGACTCCACGGTCTGTCAGACAAAGGGGAGGTTTTAAGATGGATCCCTAACTATCCGCCGGCCAGGGGAGCAGAAAGGGAAAGGGGCTCAAAGACAACAACGAGCAAGGTAGAATGAGCCAGGGTTCCCAAACCGACCTTTAGCACTTCCTGTCTCCTGAAACTCAACGCCAACAGGACTTTTACGTTTCGCAAGCTGCCCAACACTTGTACCCACTGTGACAGATGTGGTTGGGACATAATGTAAAGCAGTTCATATGATAGACGCTGTGTCCAATCCCACAGACCCCTCAGGTGGCAGGCAGAGCAAATTAACTCCTTTTTTTGTTCTCAACATCCACCTGTTCAGGCCAAGACTTGGTAGACTTCCGTGAATGCTTCATCTACTCATGCAAATATACAGATAGATGACCAGAGCTCCACCAGGACCATGCTGTGCTAAATATTTGAGGCATGTGACCTTCTAAGTGCTGCAGCGTGCAGTGGGTTGATGATAAAAAAAAAAAAAAAAAGTTCTGTCTCACTGGTCCATGCCGGTATGCTCCCCAGTCCCTGTAATGATTTCTATTCATAAACATGCAGTGTGCTATCCTCCACCTGGCAGCTGCCTCTGTGCATATGAGATTACTATTATGCATCTTCCAATCCCAAGGATAAACATCTCCCCACTTTTGAAGTTTGCAAGCATGAGGCATATTTTAGTGCCATGTGACTTAAGCATCCCTTCAGGTATCACTTGCAATCTTTTCTCATTCTATATACATTGTTCAACTTTAATGGGTATCTAATTTGTGTTATCAGCTTACAGGGCAGTAAGTAATAATTTGCATGGCTGCCCTAAGCAAATATGCTTCCATAAGCATCCTGTAGTATAGACACTAGAATGGATTAACCTCCATATTGGCTATGCCCTGATGGTCAATGTTTTTTTTTTCCTTTCTTTCTTTCTTTCTTCCTTTCTTTCTTTAAGTTTGGTGGCAATTGTTATTGAGATAATTTGTTGCAAACTCTTATACACTGAGATAACGTTGGATGAAAAGTATTTAGCTCATATAAATGGTGAGATGACATCTGTGCATCTCAAGTTCCAGATGTGGTTAAGATGAATTTTAGGACTGAAACAGATGCATAATATGGATTTGCATTGGGATCACTTTTGGCAGTGACATGGAGAACTTGATTTCATAAGTGGCATCTTTTCATCTCATGACTCCAGTCATCCTTTAAAGTAGAAAATTACACTTAGTCAGAATAGCACTGATATGTCTTCCATGTTTTAGAAGTTCTGTAGATCTTGAGGCTTTTTCTTCCTAAATAAAAAGTATAGAATGTGCTAACAGACCTTGAGGAAAAGCATTAGAGTTTTCGTGAGCTCTATTTTCTCTCTTGTAAGGTCTGGTTTGTCCCTCATGTGGATTTCAGATGCTAGTTACACTCTCAGCATTCAGTAAACCCCCTTGTCGACACTGGTGAGTGCTGCTGCTCGGTCCAGAGCTGCAGGTTAATCATGTGGACTGTGTGTTCACGCTGGCAGTACAGGGTAAACAGGGATACATCAGGCGGAGTGACTTGATATTCTACTGTCTTGCATCAGGCATGTGTGTTCCGCTTGTTAGCTTAGTAGACAGTTAATTGCCATAGTGGGTGGTTGGAGTGCTAGAAGCCTGATCTTAGGAATATGTCATAATTGTTAATCAGACATGCAGATGAAAATAATGTATGACAGACTGTGACCAACGCTACACGAACATAAATGCTGTTGAGTTCAGAAATGTTCTTGGCTCAGAAATGCTACAACATAAAGGCTATAAAGACAACCCTTTGTTTAACCATGTTTTTATTTTATTTGGCTATTTCAGTTCGAACCTGACAAAAGGAATGTGAGCCTTCTCTTCTGTGTACTGCAGTCCCCACACTTCTTTGGGGAACTGAGAGCCTGATTACATTATCTGCTACTATGGATTCATGTAAACCATGTGAAATCTGAAATGTGCCCACCGTGAACGGAAGGAGCACTCAGGTTGCACAGACTAATTCATATTCTTTAAAGGAGTTTTAATTTGCAAAGCGAATCAGATATCTGACAGTGGGGCACAGCCTTTTTAAAACTATGCCGTTCAAACTAGCATACAGTTTGAAAAGCTTATCCATAGATTGATTAAAGTTCTAAAGATTTTACATCAAAAGGAGTTCTGACTAAAGCTGTATACCAGGGAGATGTGACTCTTTTGTATCAGTCTTGTAATCTCTCTCACTGGGTTGAAATAGTTGTTAATGCAGAAATAATATCAATGTAAACTATATTAATAACCATGATGGGAGAAGCTGGAGTAATGTCACTTAATCAATGAAAACAAATCATGCACACTTTGCTGTGATTATCAGTAGGTGTGTGAATATTAATGTCTCACTTGAAATCAATGTCGGGGTTGCATATATTGCCACCTGTGTTTACTCATGGTTAAGACATTTCTTTCTTTTATGTTTCTGCTGCATCCCTGAATGCAATCGATGAAACACTAAATAGAGATATGATACCAGCCATTATAGTAATTCAAAAACACTAACAAAACAACAGTGATTGCATTATTGTAAACAGTAAAGACGGGATGTTCAAATTTCAATTAACTTTGGTTTGTATTTGCTGATATTAATTAAGAGGGCTTGCAGGGAAGACGCAAAAGAGACAAGTTTATTGTCTCAGGTTATTCTCATGAAACTAGCATTAGTATGTAGCACAACGCCACCTAATTATCTGGCATGGGAGGCAAGACATTACACTGGAAACCTTTTGATTTGTGGGAGGTAATAGCATTGGGCAAGAAACAGATTCTTTATTTCATTATTTGATAAGACGGCCTTTAATGAAAATATCAGCCCAGGAGCAAAGCAAGTCAACATCACCACTTTGGTGTTTAAAAAAAAAAAGAAAAGAAAAGAAAAAGAAAAAAAAAACTTGCTTCAAGGAGTGTTGTTGCAGGGGATGAAATACTTCATGACTACAGCTCATTAAATAAAATGTGAAACACACCTGGTGGGCTAATGGAGGGCAAATGTATAAGCAGCAGCGTGAGCGTAAAGCGATGTGGCAATCAAAGACAAAGCGGCGACTGGCGTTTCTTTGACAGGTTAATGGAATGCCTACTGCTAAGTGTTCGTGACGTGAGACTCGTCTCGTTCGCAGTTCAGCGTCAGCCCGGAGTTTGGAGTTGGTGATGTGACAGTGTCATACCAGTGTCACTGAGAGCAAATGTAACATTCCTGTCCTCCGAGTTGTTTTAAATTCCCCTGACTGCAGATCGCTTTAGGGAGTCAAGCACACCAAATCTGTGAACAATAATGGGCCAACTATCAGTTACATCTTTCACCTGTAATCACTGGCCAGCATTAAAAGCATTTTTTTTTTTCTGTTCTGCATACTTCAGCTGTGAATGCTTTTGAAATGATTATAATGTAATCTGTGCTGCAGATATCTTCTGCTTTTGTGCATCTATCCAAGCAGTGAATGGCTGGGCCTATCGGTTACTCTCTGGAGGTGATGTATACACTCTCTAGGACAAAGCTACAAACAGATGAAGGTTATAATATGCTGCCCATTTCGACTCTCATTTTTCAGAGTTATTTGGAAAAACTATTTAAGCCTTCTTTTTCAAGAGGAAGAGGCTCAAGTAATATGAAACTTTACTCGCTCACAGCATGAAAAATACCAAAAACTCTTCAACTTTAGCATAAATAAACAGTTAAGATGTTCAGAAGAAAAGCTTGGCCACGAGCAACAGGAACATAATTTGTACAGCTTTTACAGCAAAAGCTTAAACCGTAAATAAAATGATAATTACACAGATCTTAGCATTTTACAAGTTAACTTAATCAATAAAATTGGACCACAAACCTGCAGTGTAAAACATAAATTCCTGTCAACTTTAGTGATGAGAGAAAATTTCCATTTTCCAGACATACAGCATTTGACATTATGTTCAAGATAAAAAATAATAAAAAAAAGTTTTTATTCTGTGACTGTGATGTGTGTCAGATTATCCACCCAACTGTCTTTCTGCATTACTTTTTCATTTTCACCCTGACGGTTTCAAGAATAAAGACACAGGCTTTAAAATGCATCTCCCCACTGAACAGACATTCTCCACCAGATGTGCGGCAGATAACGTCAGGCTAATCTATGAAAGCAACACTACTGACATTACTATGTATTTATTGGAGGAGAAAGATCTCAACTGAATTTAAATCAGCTTCTATAGTGCAACTCACTTTCACAAACTTTCTTTTAATTGGAGTTGGAATCATTCTTTACACATCCTTTAGAGAAAACGACAGCGGGGGAAAAAAAACAAACCAAAAAACGTATTTATGCCCTCAAAGTTAAATTGAACAAGTGTAACCTTTTGTAGAAAACAGGTATAACAGGATGCAGCTCCTGGGCTTTAAAACAGATATGTACAAAGCAGAGAACAAAGCCATTTGAGCAATTATACAGACACAAATGAGCTAGTTAGAATACTCCACTGCATTTTATCTGCCATCTCCAACATTGTCCATAGGGTGTTAACTTTTAGACTGTTTACTGGCTCAAAGGCCAGGCATGCATCTGAGGCCACATAGGCAAGATAATGTATCCCAGGCTACAAAAGTAGGCAAATCACTGTGCATTAAGACTGGACACACAATAGACAACAATGCCTTGCATAAACACTATTTAGAACTATTCACATGGCATTGAAGAGATGGGCGTCGACTCACTATTGCTGCAAAGCCGGCGCATTGTGCAGAGGTGAAAAGAAGTCTAATGAACAGGAAGCCTTATTTGAGAGAGCTGACAGTAACCATACAACAGCCACATTGTGTGCTTGCCACCAACCCTGTGGGTCTCTACATTAGGAGAAATGATGAGAAAGTAACCCGAAAAGACACAGTAGGCCCTTGGACCCACGTAAATGCAACCAGACAATAATGGGGGACACAGGCTGTCCCCACCTTTACCCAAAACTGCACGTTTACATGCACAGAACATCAACTGCTCTCATGGCCAAGGATAAAAGCCCCTGGCCAGATGGAACTTTGAAGTACATTTGGGTTAGTTTACCACCAAAGACTGCAATTTTAGTGGAGCAGCAGTTAAAATATATGTCATACATTTTAAATTAAATCAAACTCTGCAGGGGGAAAGTTGGGAACTCTCAAGTTTTATGCCTAAGGAATCTCTTCACACACAAATTCACATTATGCCCCCTGCCTCAAGCTTCATCAATCCCCAACAAAGGGATGACATCACCAATAAGCATAGCCTTCTACAGCTTTGGGCAATAAGCCTTATTTACTGATGAGATAAGCCCTTGGCTATTGTCTACCCTCCACTTCCCTTCTTTCTCTCGCAGTTGAAGAATCAAACGGCACTTTTGGAAGGTGGCAGAGCATGTCCAGGATTTAGGGCTGAAGCATGCAAAGAGGTTTCCCATTTGGTGGCCTTTCAAAGCACCACATCAGTCAGTTTAGTTCAAAGTAGCAGGCACAGGTAAAATGGCAAAAAAAAAGAGAAGAAGAAAAGAAAGGGAGGGAGGAAGGGAGAGTTGGCATGTGTGGACATGAAGGCAGAAAAGGCCCTGGGACACTGAGAGAGAAAAACATTAGAGATGATTCACAGGCATCGCTTGGCACATCGACGCATACCTCTTTCTCTAAGTCACTCACAAGCGCTCCTTAATCTCTCACAACCCTCTGGTCCATCAACACACATACACACACTGGCATGGCAACACATACTCGCCCCGTTCAGAGGGGTTTAACAAGGCTTGTATGGATTGGTTCCCCACTAATCACTACATGAGAGGGCTTCTTCACATGCAATCAGGAAGCGTGTGTTGAGATTATAAGTTTTCCTTTAGGCGTATTTCCTGAATGAAACTCTACTCTGCCTTTGAGCTCTTGCCTGATGAAAAATTACTCTAATATTTATAGAGGGATTCATAAAGTGTTACAATAACCACACTTTAAAAGCTCCATTTCCTCTAGCAGCCACATTTGTCAAGCTTTCACTCAAATACTGAGTATGTATTTGAGCACAATTTTGCATATTATTTATATACCATTTGCTGTTTTGGCTTTTGAGAGAAGCATGAGACTAAAATCTGTGCCGCAGACACAGTGATTTGTTTTTGTTTTTTTCTTATTGAAAACACTGTCTTACATTGATAGGATCTACTTAGTGGCTGCTGCCATACAGCCCCCATTAACCAGCATGAAGCGCTACACCTGCATCCCACAGCAGCACACGGAGGTTTCTGAAGAGTAAACACTCAGAGACAAAGGGAAACAGGTAATGTACACACACATTTGATCTATCAAAGTGGCAGAAAAGAGGCTAAAAGCAGAATGATGAGATCACCTGAAACAGGGTACAGACAGAGGGAAAACAGGGCATCTACATTTAAGGAATTCTGTTAAGAAAAACAGTTGACGTCTTACATTATTATATGAATTCTTGAAAATACCAAACTTAAGTTTTTAGCTACAGGAAAGTCTCAGCTGCATTACAATGAGATGCTGCAAGACAAAAGGCAAAAGCATCAAATCAAACTTTGGTCGTATTGCTTAAATTCAAACACGAATGTCTGTTCATTAAGTTACAAATTTGGAAATGAAAATAACTTTTTTGCTCAAAGGTGGTAGCCAGACAAAAATCTGACTAATGTGGGAGGAGCTTCGTCTCTGTAGCCCCACCCCTCGACCACTGCTGCTAAAAATGCATTAAAGCATTTTAGCAGCATCCATATCATACACACAACATCGAGGCTGAAGGTAATAGTAGTTTATATACATCTATGGGCACTTTACAGAAAAAGCAAATAAGTTAAAACTCCAGTCCAATTGAATCAAGAAAAAAATGCATGTTGATGTAGGTAAAAGCAATAAAGTTAACTCTCATAAAATGACAATTTATAAAAAGCTTTGCTGAAGAATGGAATCACAGGTGGGGAGGTGAGAGTTTTATGGCGTTATAAGAATTATACTATATCAAAGTGATAAAAAACACAACGTAGCACATATTAAAAAAAAAGGAAAAAGAAAATCTTTTTCTTGTTCCAGGAGCATGAACAGACTTACACATCACAGGTTACAACAATTATGATTTAGCTAACTTGTTTCACATTTTCTGAGCAAATTACCAATCTTTGATTATTTGATGTGATGAATAATATGCTTTAAATTGGTTCATAAAACAGGAAAAGGAAGGTTTAGTGTTTTGTTTTATTTTCCATTTACCATGCTGGATGTGATATTTAGCTAAAAGTATGACTATATTTATAATGTCAGATGTATGATATGCTTAGATTAGCCACTAAAAAAAAAAAAAAGATATGAATGGTAGTCAATGTAAGCATATCATTCAATCTAAAGGACATTCAGTCTCTAACCAAAAACTTTAGGAGACAGGACAGGAGACAAACAGGTGCTCTTAGGATTCATCAGCAGCTTCAAACTTAAATCTATTTTTAAGAAATTCAGCTACAGCATGAAATTCATTAATTATTTTAAAATGAGTTTCTTTAACTTTAGGAGGAAGTGGCTATTTTAAGAATATTTGAATACGAATTACGCACAATGCATTGATTTTCAACATCAGTTCTATTATAACTGGAACAAAATCTGTTTCATGGCAACACTGATCAGTTTATTATTGCAGTTATCATCAAACAAACTACATTCACTCATTTTTAAGGCTGGCAGAGATGTAACAGAAGAGTAAAAGTGAGTATTTCTGATTAGCTGGATCAAAGATACAGGGATCACTTTGCAAATCTTACTAAAGTCCTTATAAGTACATCTAATGCCATATCTCTCAACTACGGAAGAGTATTAGGGCCACAGAAGAAAAGAAAAATAGAATTCTGACTTTTATCTCAGAATTTTGAAAAAAAAAAAAGTCAGAATTCTGAGAAAAAAGTCAAAATTCTGAGATTAAAGTCAGAATTCTGACTTTTTTCTCAGAATTCTATTTTTCTTTTTTTCAGTGGCCCTAATACTCTTCCGTACTCAACAAATGGTGAAAAACTTAAAATATTGCCATTGTTATCCGACCACGGCATCCCATCCTGTTTTGTCTTCACTTTACGCTGGATGACCAAACCGACTGTACGTTCTCCAGTTCTCTGACTGGTTGGGTTTTTTGGCACACTTGTTACGATGTGTAGCACCATGCAACAGTTTGCGAGACATTAATTGAGCACAGAATAGAAATTTGCTTGCTCAGAATGAATTATTTCTTGCTTGAATTTGATTTGTTTCTCTGTGCTCAAAACCTCCTGCTACTTGTTCAGGATAACGGCACAACAATAACACCATAGTATGGAAGTGGAAGAGCACACCAATGGAAGAAACACAGAACCAGACTGAGGAAGGGCAGTTATCTGGCTCTACAAGGCGAGCGAATAGGACAGAACAGAGGCGCCAATAACTAAAAAATAAAATAAAATATAATAAAAAATAGGACAAGGGCACCTGCAGTGAGAGAGGAAAAACTGTTGATAGCAGGAATGTCACATACAGTTGTGTTCAAAATGATAGCAGTGTTTTTTGTTTTGTTTTCAAATTTGCTACTTTAAAGAAAGTGAAGAAACATGACTATTAGGCTGTCCAAAAAATTTGTCTTTCTTGTGAGTCACTGAAGTAATATTTAGTTGTATAAACTGTTTCTGAGATCTGCTTCACATCTGTGTTCATGGAGCTGACCAGCCTGCAGCACCTGTGAACAGGTAAACCAAGATTCAAGTCTTTATATGTCATCTGTACTTTCACACAGGGTTCAGGTACAAAGGAATTCTTGTGCAAAGCTCACTAGTCAGAATTATAAGTTAGACACAATAAAAACTAAAAAAAAAAAAAAAAAAAAAAAGAAAAAAAAAAAAAACGTTCCCCCACAAAACAACACACACACGGCCTGCCACCAGCCTCAGTATGGCAAAGAAACGACTTTTGGGAAAACCGCCTC
>JBAMYA010000014.1:11474465-11496854 GCA_037176975.1 Arrhamphus sclerolepis | reverse complement strand
CCCCTTTGGGGCCTTTCAAAGACCCAACTCAGTCAGGTTGGTTCAAAGGGGAAGGAAAAGGGAAAAGGGAAAAAAAAAAAAAAAAAAAAAAAAAAAGGGCAAGGTTCTTTGAAAGCATCCTATTTCATATCAGCATTTTTCTTGTAAATAGATTAGCACTTACATCTGTGCAAAAGTTACACATTAAATCTTTAAGAGAGATTATCCTAAATGTAAAATGGTACCTACAGGCTAAAGTTTGAAGCACACCACAGCCTGGATAATTTACAAAATATAATCATCCACTGCATGTGTGACCTGTAATTACTGTTTGCAGCAGTGTTACTCAGCCAGTCCATAAAGCCAAGCCGGAGTGGTCACTAAACTGCTGAGGCACCATGATACAGTGTTCCTTATTAAACCTCACGTGGCACGCTTGAGGGAACTTCACGCGCTTACTGTTTGTTTATGGTGCTATAGAGACACTGCCTGCTTTGAGTCATCTAACAAGTTAGACACCGACATGCGGTAGTCCTCGTTTTCTCCACTTTCACAAAGTCTGTCAGTAAAACTCGGTCTAACTAGGTTGTTGTGACGATATATAAATATATATGTATATATATATAAAAAAAAAGTAGCATCAACACATTCCGAATTCAGTGCCTATTTTTAACAGGAGAAAAAGACATTTTCTAACACACTACAAATGTGCCATTTGTTGTTTGTTTTTCTGAGCCCCACACAGAGAACTTCAGGCCTTGGGAACTTGTCAGATATTCAGTTTGCAATCACTTTAGAAAAGCCAGAGCACAGAGTCTCCGGGGAATCGCTCCCGTCTCCCATCTCCCCCACTGCATGTCACCAGCCAGGAACAAAGCCGCCATAGTCAATTCTCCTAATTTCACTGCAGCCTGTCGAAATCCTGTTCTCCTTTTCTCCTGCTCTTCAACAAGCACTTTATGTTGGGATCAGTCAGGTCTGAGTCGTCCACAAAAAAACCTGAGGCTCACACTCCGCCGTCTTTCAGCACCAGGTTTGACACTCCCCGGCTCCCTGGCATTCAGATGCCTTCGCCCCGCAATTTGTTTCCATTTGTCAAACAGAAGTATCCATCACAAAAGAAAATGCTGACAAAACAGAAAGTTTGCGGAAAAACATTGTCTCCCGAAACCCAAAATGACCATGAGACTACCTACTTATTGGCCCATAACAAAACAAGCCTAAACAATTTACATCACTTTCAGCTGTTACAGACACTTGTTACATTATTGCTCTCTCAACTGACAATACAGCATCTAACTGAATACAGCAGGTATCACACTCTCGAATCAGCACTAACAGATCACTTCTCTGTTAAATTGTGGATGCTACAGCTTGAATCCATCATTTTGTTCACCGCCTCCACATTGTGCTGATTCTTATTTTGTGTTTTATTTCTTTGGGATTAAACTTTATTGTGTGGAAAGCCAGGTTTCTTATACATTTGTTTATTAAAGCTATATCAGCACTATGCCGACAGCTTTGCTATTTGCACACCTATTCAGATATGTCTTAAAATGGTGCTATTATTGGGCAACGTGAGAAGGTATCTGGTTAATAATACTTATTGTGCAAACTTTGTTGCCACCATTCTTGTGCCGGCTGTTATCGAGGGGAAAGCAGAGAGGATATATGCTGACTCTGATGTAGATAGTGCCATGAGCATTTATATTGTGGCAGCTGCTGTGTGTTGAAGTCCCTGATAGTGTTTCGAATGCTGTCAATGCTGTGTCAGGTGCATTAGCACCTCAGAGGCCCATGATGCTCCAGCTGCTGTGTGCCTACGTCTCCCTGGGCCCTGGCCGCCAGCCTGACACCCGACACAAAGTAATCACAGATCACAGCGTTTAATCACTGAAACAAGCACTCCAGAGGACCCCACTGTCAATATCCCACTCTCTCATTATCTGTTTGGATTGCACATCCACACTGTCAGATAAACAGAGTGGAAAATTAAGATTAAAAATATGGTAATTTCATTTCAGGCAGCAGGCTCCTCTCACTGCCCCATTATGCTATTGATTACCTCTGAATTCAATTTTTCTTTTCAGTGTAAACTTTAATCTATTCGCAAGCCAACAATCCAGCTCCCAAGGGGCTATTTGAGAGTAAGTAACCATTTAATAAGACTGGCTCAAGATTCATTGGCTTTAATGAATTGTGTAAATCACTCAGCTTTTAAAGGAACTAATGTCCCACAGTTCACAGCCCAAATTTGAGCCTGGTTAAATACGGCCTTTTAGACCAAGCTAAATATTCACTAACAATAATCGGTGAACGTCTAATCACCGTCTCTGCTCTTGTCTGCATGAGGCCAAATTAAATTGCTCCGTTGTAATCGAGCTGGTTATGAAAGTGTTAAAATAATAGGAGTGGGTGGCCACACCACTTTCCACTCAGACAGATTTAAAAAAAAAAAAAAAAATCTCTTGACTCAACACAATAATCACTAGGTTGTTTTCTTTAACCACTTACCAATTTGTATCATCATGTTCACGACCAGATGTAACCACTGACCTGAGACAAATACACCATTCAGACAGGTGAAAATAGGATGAGCAACAGCAGGAGGAAACGTTAGTGAGCCTGTGGAATCACGGAGCAAAAGTGAAGACAGAAGTGAAAAAGTCAAGCAACGTTACTTTTTGTTTGTTTGGGGGAGGGGGAGGGTTTATTATATGAACTTTATATGTCATCTACTGTAACTTACAAGTAAACATTTCCATCAATTATAAACTACTCAACAAGAACTGAATGCAAACTACATGAAACACTGGCATCAATAACGCTCAAGTTTGTGCTTAACCTTAATCAATAATATTGACAAAATAGACATTCTACATTTTCAAAGCGAACATATTGCACTTTCTAAAAGTGTACAGACAGAAAGTTAACACAACACTTGAGAAAACTCTTCAGACACATTAAAGGTCTGTGTCAACTACCTTGGTGTGCCAAACGTTACTGTTGTTTGCTGACAAGAGCTGAGGTAGACATGAAACGTGCAGGAAACCTTTCCATTAAAACACTGTAATTAGTCAGAATCAATAGTCTGATTAAGGCACAATGATTAATGCAAACGCTGGTGTCTCCTCTCAGGGTCTCCTTGTCTTTCCAAATAATGAAAAGACCTCAGTCCAACAAAACCATGTTGGCCTTAAAAGAATACTTTAAGTCACTAATAATTTATTGCACCAGGAGAAACACATCCAATATCTGCACTCTTTTGAGCACCAGTGCAGAATTGAAGATACTTAGGAGGCCTGGAAACTCATGCATTAACACAGCAGTGTGTAATCAATAAACGGCCATGCAGTATTATGTGGTCAATGAAAGGCACAGTCTGCTGCAAATACTTGCCTCTATTCTGCTCCAGACCAAAATCTGCCAATCAAGTGCAGCACATACTACAAGCTATGCTCTCTGGGAGTCAGAAGACATTTTAGTGCACATCATGGAATCTACGTGCATCTGTTAAAAAGATTTGGTCTCTGGTGGCTAACGTGAGGGGACCTCGGCAGCCGTCCTCACCGTCAAAGCGCCGTCTCAAAGATGACACAGATGTCCTTGGCACAGCACGCGTCAGTCAGCCGTTTTTTGTTCATGTACACCTGAAAGCGGATCAGGGGAGCGGTGTCACATCACAGAATGCAAGCACACTGTCCAATCTAAGCTACGATCTGTGGAGGTGTGATTCATGACGGATCCAGTCAGAGCACGGTGAAGGGATTTATCATCCACTGGAGCATGCAAAAGTGGCTTATTTAGCCTAATAAACATCTGTGAAATTCTAGGGGGGAACATTTTTTGAGATAATCATGGGAATTATTTGTGGAGTTCGTTTTCATCAAGCACTCTTTGCTCAAAGACTCTGAAAAACGAGTCACTTCTTTGTACAAAAAGCATCCGACAGACCAACAATTTCAAAAAGAAAGTTTGTGAAAAGGCGTGGCCACAGCTTGAGATGCACTGTCTCCTCGAGGATTTTCTTTCAACAAGTACAATTGAGCTAGAGGTTGATATCAGATTATTGAATGTATTTAAACTTGACTGACAACTACAGAAACTCGACACACAGCATGCGGACCATCTCAGTATTTAATAAGTGGA
Organism: Arrhamphus sclerolepis; assembly: GCA_037176975.1. Taxonomy (NCBI): domain Eukaryota; kingdom Metazoa; phylum Chordata; class Actinopteri; order Beloniformes; family Hemiramphidae; genus Arrhamphus; species Arrhamphus sclerolepis. The sequence continues at coordinate 11,492,726 of JBAMYA010000014.1, read as the reverse complement.
GCTGGACAGTTGTGGATGGTGAAGTAATCTGATCTAAGGAGAGGACCCTACAATAAAGAAAGGAAAACATAAGGGCTTGAACAATGTCACTACCAATCCGCTAGTGTGCAGGGTAAGACGATACCAAATAATACTACACTGTGCTGAGTCTTTGAAATCAGTATTTTACTCATTTCATTCCTCTGGCTGAAAAGATACAGTTCCGCTGATAAATTTGTGCAAGGGACAGTGAGAAAATGAAATGATGCCTACTTTTTCTTTTTTCACAAAGACCTGTTTGAAGTTGCAATGTGGTATCTTTGGTCCCAGACAGATGCACATAAAATGGAATTGAACAATGAATAGCCTGCTCTTATCTGTTCAGTGTCTGAAGGGGAAATACATCACAAATGAATTTCACAGGGAAAAAATATGGACATTCTCTATTACAGTAATCCCCATAGAAAGTTTATCCCAAATCGCGATGAAGTTAAACCCAATATTTCAAAATAGATACAGTGAAAAGAAAGCTGCTTTTTTAGAATGATCTCTAAAATGATCTCAAAATTACATTATAAGGAAAAAGATTAAACTCAGGGTTTTTTTTTGATTATATCAGTGGACGTACATGTACAGAGGGACAATTTCTCTCTTGAAATGAATGTTATGTTGTCGCAGCGCTCCAAGTAGGCACTTTAAATTAAAATGGTAATCAAGTGTCTTTGCGCTGTCAGGGTTATGCACATCTCCTGTTGCTTAGCTGTGTCATTTTGGAGGTGAGCAATGAAGTCTGGAGTTAAGAGGGAGAGTCTGGGATTAGCGTGCCAGGCTGTTCTCTTATTTAGTGACAGATCTGATGTGGCTACCTGTTTGGCTGCGTGGAGCAGGGACGCTGCCTCAGCTCTGCCTGTCTGTTGAACCATCTGGTAGAAGAGCCCATCCTGGTTCTGGAGCAACACATACGGCTCATCATACTCCTGGATCCTACCTGCATCCAGAACCTGCAATCATATACACAGTACAATGGTGGGTTTGTGTGTGCTGTGGCCTGTATACTTTACTTTGGGGAAAACTGACATTTCAGCTGTTTCGCTGCTGAGTGATGCATGCAGACAGTGCAAGTTGAATAGGGGAAACAGTAGTTCAGTGCACATAGGAACCATCCATTTTATGTGACTCATGCAACAGCAAACACCAGTGCCTGTTTCTTCTCGAAAAGGCCACTGACAATGAGAGTCCCCTGTTAGTAAGTGTGAAAGTCGAGTACGCTGACTCTGACAGACAGGAGATCAGCTATTTATCCATGTATTTACCCAGGCATTGAAGAGGCCTGGGGTGGTCCTCAGTCAAATCCAACAATCACACCTTTAAGACACTCAAGAAAATCACCATCATTTCTAAGTCATCACATGCCATTTAAAATACACAAAGAATAATGCCAGTTCAAGCAGTTTGGAGAAGACTGCAATTATATCACAGACAAATTTTAACAAACCCGATCCCCTTACAGCGGTAATGAGCAGTTTGTAATCAGTAAAGCCCAGTGTCAGGGAGTGTTAAACAGAAAGGGAGAATTCTGCCAATGCTGCCATAAACAAAAGTTTAGCAGCAGACTACTGGGAAATGGAGTTTGTGTGGTGGAAGACATTCTATGTTTGGACAGGGGAATTCGCATGGGTCCCAGTGCAGCTCTCTCTGAGTGAGTGGGGGCATTTAACACGAGTGCAGGTGTGAAACGGTCCCCACTGTGCGATACTTGGCTTTTCTCAGTAACCCTCTCGGTGGCCAAGCAGCCACCAGGTCGCGCCCTGTCCTCCACAGAGGATTAACAAATGCTGCCACAAATGGCACTAATTGGCACCTCTGCAGGCAGTAGCAGGAAAGGGCCAAAGATCAAGTGGCACAAGAGTGGGTTCAATGAAAGGGAATGCTGTGAGGGAGAAATTAGGCCAGCTGTTGCAAAATAAGTGAATTAAAACTGAAGACTGTGCCATGCGGCACTGATGATAGGGGAAAGAAGTGTCTGTAAGCTCTGGATCTCTGGTCTGTTTGACAAACAACAATAGTGGTAGCTGATGAGACATCTGGAGGTTTCGACTGATTTGATTTTGGCTGATTCTTTTTTTTTTTCACCTGCTTTCATGTTTTTTTGTTTTGTTTTGTTTTGTTTTGTTTTGTTCTGGGTTTTTTTTCAAGGACAACAGTTTCATTCCAAAATATTAAACCGCTTGACAGTGGAAAATTACTGCCTCCTGACTTACCAGTATTCTGTCACAGTCGATGATGGTGTCGAGCCTGTGAGCAATGGTGAGGACTGTGCACTTTTGAAACTTGTCCCGGATAGTCTGCTGGATGAGACTGTCAGTTCTAAAGAGAGCAGGGAATAAAACACCTGAGAACAAAAAAGAAAAAAAAGCTCTCTTCCTGCAGAGCCTTGGGCAGGGGTTTTACAGAACTGAGAACAATGGCTCATCAGCAGCAAAATATGTGCAGCAGTAGGCACAGAAAATAAAGGCTATCAGATATCCTTAGCTTTGCAGAGATGAGTTTGGTGTGCACTGCTTCATATTATTTGTCTTGAATACTTTCTGGCTGAATTTTACTTTGAGAAGTCAATGTTATTTTTTCATGCTAATAATGTAACTTAATTAACTTTTAAGCTAATCAATACAACAAAAAGACTGATACTATGCCCACTGAGAACAGTTTTAATTTCAATTAAGTGCAACCAACACAACAGATCCTTAGGTATTTAGACTGTTTATCTTTATAATCTCATGTTTGTATATAACAACACCGAATTTGAGATTAACCTTTTAAGTGCTAACTGAAGTGCAGAGTATAAACTTTAATCTTGGGGACTTACAAAGATTTAGAAGTTACAACGTCTTTATGCTGTTATCTGTCTGTCACAAACCCAAAGTCAATCAGAGAATTGACACGTGAGCAGTATTATGGCCGTGTGGGGCATGTTAACCCATCATCTGGAGACCAGATGAAAAGACTCAGCTGGTGCGGTACAGTTTGGAATAGTACGACCTGATCTAGTAATCGAATAATTACACACCGCAGTGGTCCAGACTTTACTGTACTGCTTGGTGGAAATGGGCTGAAGATCTTTCATGAACACTAGCCAAATGCAGAGTTAACTCTTGAAAATAAGTTTGATCTTTTATTCTGCTTTGTCTGTTACAAAATGGTTAAAAGCGCAGACCAGGCCCTGAAACTGTCCAATAATTTTCATTTTCAATAATAAATGGCTAATGCCATATCTTTGATTTAAAGCTACACGTCTACCATCAATAAAATATTAACGGTTTCATGTTCAATCTATAAATTAGATTTGACAAAGGCAAATCAACTGTTACACAGAGGAAAAGTTCAGAAAATGTAATGAGTCTAAATACCTATGGATCTAATTATCTCCCTCTTTTTTTAAAAGGGTAAACTTATTTCAGCTTTTTAAAGTGACCCGCGTTGATTAAAATACATAGCTATATGCAGAATAGACAGTTCCAGCACTGATGTTAAATATTCTATCTCTGACATCCCCCCTGACCTCAGGTCCACGTTGGCTGTTGCTTCATCAATAATGAGGATGCGGTTTTTCCGGAGTATGGCTCTGGCTAGACACACCAGTTGCCTCTGGCCCACGCTGAAGTTAGAGCCCGACTCTGTCAGCACCGCTTCCAGCTTATTGGGTAGCTCTTCCACCACAGCCTTCATCTGCACCTGCAGAGAGGGAGAGCACAGCCCCAACCCTTCATAAAAGCGCCCTGTGGAGATGTCTTTAAAGAGCCATCCAAACACACCCATTAACTGGCTGGCTCATTGCAGAGCCAGGTCCACTAATGACCTTGGCCAGGGCTCTCTTGTGACCAGCCTCTAGCTTTAATCCAGGCCACCAAACCCATTCAGAGGCAGGACCAGGAGCTGAAGCCCTTCACTGTGGGGGGAGCCTTCATCCTGGTTGCCCTGACTGCCCAAACACATCTCCCCCAGCACTTTCAATGGTTATCCGTTACAAGCCGCACATTGAGCTGGGCCCCATGGCCCTAATGGGATTTCCCCCCATGACTTGTGGCGAGCAGAGAGGCTGAATGGCAGCATTGTACAGGGGGACAGAGGGATCCCCCCCTGGGCTGGTGAGGGGGAATCATTCAGAGCCACGCTGGAGTACCTCTTGGAGTGCATTCCACAGGTCCTCATCTGTGTGCTGCCTGAAAGGGTCCAGATTCTTCCTCATGGTGCCCGTGAAGAGAACTGGATCCTGTGGGTAGATGAATATAGAAGGAGAAGGCCGTGGCCAGTTAAGATAATGACAGGGGGAAGATGTATAAAAGGGTTAAGACAGGATTTATAGAAGACAGCTAGGCAATGCGTGAGGGGAAGGTGTTCACAAAGGGCTTGTTCCACTCACGAGCTCTATTCAATACTCACACCAACTATGCATCAATACGTTGATCTTGGGAAACCAGAGCTTGCACACTGGTCCCGATGGATAACAGTGATGCAAGGCTGCCTACATGTACTGTATAACATAACCAGAAGTGCAACAAACTCAGCCTTGAATCAAATAAATGCATGCTACAGCTGTACTATTGAGAGCAATCTCAAAATATTAGACAAATCTGTCAATAAGGGTCATCACATCAGCTGACTACTCATACAAAAGGCCAGTCTTAGATCTCAAAGAGCCACAATGTGCACAACATGTATTTATGGTAAGCCATGTACTTGTATGAAGGTTCAGCCACACAGTAATCTTTAAGAGAGTAAACAGTGTTTTATTACAGTCCAAAGCAAAGAGCCTGGAAGTCCACAGGCATTGCTCCAACATGTCTCTGTGTTAGTGGTCAATCTGATAAACAGGAGAAATCCAGCATCTCTGGGTGTCAAGTCAAACATGAATTTATAAATCCTGCTCCAGAGTTGGAGTGATTCACTGAACGCTGGTCGGCACTTTCTTACCTCTGTTCATACAGAGCTGCTGAAGAAAAGGGCTTTCGTGCAGAATCATTTCCTGACCTCAATTCAAGATGTTATGTTCATCTAGCAACTGTGAGATTAGACATGTACAACCTCAAATCTCAAAATGTTGGGATGCTGTGTAAAACATAAATTAAAAACAGAATGCAATGATTTATAAAAGCCCATATTTTCTTACCCATTGAGCATAAAGAACATATTAAATATTGAAATTTAAAAATTTTACCATTTATTAGCTTATTTTGACTTTGATGGGAGCAACAGACCTGAAAAAAGGTTGAAACAAGGGCAATAAAAGGATAGAAAAGCAATTGGCAAAAAAATGGAGAAGCATTTGGAAACTATTTAGGTTAACTGGCAACAAGGTCAGTAACATGACAGGATACAAAAGGAACATTTCAGAGAACGATGGGAAGAGGTTCACCAATCTGCAACAAGCTGCATCACAAAATTGCTAAACAATTTCAGGAAAATGTTCCTCAATGTAAAGTTGCAAAAACCTTGAAGATCCCACCTTTGGTACATAATGTCATCAAAGATTCAGAGAATCAGCAGGAGTCTCTGTGCGCATGGGACAAAGCCGAAGATCAAAACCAGATGTTGGTGATCTTCAGGCCTTCAGGCAGCACTGCATTAAAAACAGTATGATTCTTCCAGAATTCACTGTGTGTTAACAGAGTTTACTTACAATCCACCAATGTAAGTTAAAGCTGTATCATCAAAGAAGAAGCCATATGTGAACATGATCCAGAAGTTGACCCATGTTTTCTGTCTCATTAAAGGTAATCTAAAATGGAAAACTGATCTGTGGTCAGATGAATCAAAATGTGAAATCGTTTTTGGTAAACGTGGACATCCTGTCCTGCTGACTAAAGAGGGAGGAACTGTCCAGCTTGCTATCTGTGGTAAGTTCAAAAGCCTCCATCTCCGATGATACGGGGTTGCATTAGTGCCTACGGTGGGAGCAACTTGTACACCCGAAAAGACGCCATCGCTACTCCCATCCAGACATGTCTTTTACAGGGAAGGTCTTGCACATTTCAGAAAGACAATGCTAAAGAGTCGAGATGGTGAAGAAAGTCCAGACCTTTCACCAGTAAAAAACATTTGGAGCACCCTAAAGCCAAAAATCCAGCAACAAACGCCCAGGACTGTTGAGCAGCTAGAATCCTTCATCAGACAAGAATGGTACAACATTCCTCTCCTAAAACTCCAGAAACTGGTCTCCTCACTTCCCAGACATTTACAGACTTATTAAAAGAAGAGTGGATGCTACAGCCTGTTCCAACTCTCTTTTTTTTTTTAGATTTATTGTTCCCATCAAAGTCCAGAAAATAGTAAAATGTCTCAGTTTCAACATCTGATATGTTCTTTATCTTAGGGAATAAATGATAGGTTCATGAGATTCTTTTTTCTTTAGTTCTACACAGTGTCCCAACTTTTAGGGATTGGGGTTGTTGGAAAAGTGAGATATGCAATATGTCTAAAATCTAAGTGTTTTGCATTCAGGTTGCAAAAGTACTTCATCAACTCTTTCATGTCTGTTCTCCTATAGGTCAGAGTTTCAAAGTCAATGCTCCAATAGAAACATAGCATGCATTTGCACACTTGACCGGAAGCACACATTTACAGAGTTCACACACCACAATTGTAAAAGTCACATTTCAACAGATCACATCCTGTAGGTCAGAAAACTCAGGACAAACAGCTTAATTTCCACCCAGAATAATAAAGCTTTCAGAACTTTATCCCTGCTGCCCACGCCTGAGCAAAATGTTCCACTTCTTCACTCCCGGTGAGTTTTTTTTACCCCTCTGTCACCAGAATACCACCCTGTCATTAAACCACCTGAAGTCCCAATGCAAACCAGTTCTGTGACACACTTTAATTGAAGACTCAGTGTTAGGTTGGAAAAAACCGCTTTGTAGCATAGCTTTCCACTGACTGATTATGTGCTTCACCAATTCTAAGCTCTGTTTGCCACAGAATTCATTTTATAGTAAATCCTTCCTGAGAGTTCAACAGGGACTGAAATTGACCCATTTTAATGCCATATGCTAATTCAAATGTATCATAAGCAAATCGGGAGGTAGCAAAAAAATTAAACCTCACCATCAATATATCACGGTACACAATTCACTCTCAAAATTGCAAATCACAAGCAAGGCAACAAAAGCAATCAAGCATTTTTCTCATGTGAAGGGTTTCCCGGATGTATCTCTTTTTTGTTTGTTTGTTTTTTTTATGTCTGACAATAATAGAGAATAAAATAGGCTTTCAAGTGAACTTTTGCAAAGCCAAGAGTCTTCTGAACATATGCAAGTTTGAAAAACTGAGAATACAGTACAGAGAAACTCCACTTCTCTGAGTGCTGCCTACATAATGAAAATGCCACCTGATATGTGATACGGATGGATGTGCAGTTAAAGTTCTAACTTGTATCCTGACACTTTTATCAAGTCTACCCCTCTAGGAGAGGCAGAAAGAGTAAACAAAATCACATCAAACATACATAACATCCATCTCTAACTAGTTTAGATGAGGAAGTAAAACTTATCTTAAGAAGTAGCAGTGCCAGAGACCTATCAAATCTACAGAGAAGCTTTAATTAAACAGTTTTTGGGCATCTTGGCTGCAGCCTAGAAATGTTTGAGACTTGGGCGAAGTGACGGTGTACATGCGGACTCTGACTGTGAGGATGGGGGAGACTTCTTCTAAGCAGCTTTCCCATGTTTGGGGGGTAGAGGGCTAATCCTCTGTCAGGGATGGGGAACTGCTCTCTTCACAGTGCAGGCCGTGGGAGTCTTTTCCCCTCCCTCCACTCTGCTGACACTCACCCGCAGGCTGGCATTTTCTTAATGCCGTATCAGTTTCAACAAGCGGAAATAAAGTTAAACTGTCTCAAGGCATCTGTTTGTCTCACTTTCAGAAATCCCCAGAGTGACGACTGTAATTCTCCTCACTTGTTTTGGCTTTTTAAAAGACAGGAGTATAAAAAAAAAAGTAAAAAAAAAAGACATTGCCGTCGTTCATTTGACACTTGTGCCATTTCTCAATCGCGAGGATTCACTGAACCAAAGGTTAGTCAGTTTTGGAAAAGGACAAATAACCTGCTGTACTTAATGACATCTAAGAAGAGTATGAAGGTACCTGTGGGATGATCGATATTTTCTGGCGAAGGCTGTGCAGACCGATCTCAGAGGTCAGAAATCCATCGATCATTATTCTTCCCTCAGGTTCTGCTAGCCGGAACAAGGCAGATACCAGGGAGCTTTTTCCAGCACCAGTACGCCCAACAATGCCAACCTACAGTGGAAATAAGTATGTGGTATATGTATTATTATATGTGGTATAGCTATTATTTGTATTATATGCGGAAATTTTCAACAAACTCATGAAAGAATTAAATGAATTATACTAATATTTATCATTAATAAAAAACTGAAACATCTCATTTATGTGCACACTTCTTGCTTAGTGAGGACATTTTTGGTAGGAATGGCAGCCTTATGCCTCCCTAGGATTGGCCTTATAAGATTGGCAAATGTTTTGTTAAGACATTTCCCTCAATCTTCTTGGAAGAAAGGTTCAGGTTAAACCAGGCTGGCAGGGAAACGTCTCTGCATTTTCAGGCCCCTCCAAACGAGTCGAGTTTTTGACTCAGGCTGGGTTACAAAGGAACTTACACGGATTGCATGAGTGTTTTCTTGGCAGCATCCTTAAAACTGTCAACTTGCTGAAATGTAAATCATTGCACCAGCCTGAAAATCTGAGAATGCAAGAAAGATTTTTCACTCAGGATATCTCAATATTTTACAGTATCTCCTAGCACCCCTATTTCAATGGAACACCTTAATTAGAATAAATCAAGGACTATATGGCTCCTCCAGAAACAGACATCCAAGGCTACATAGAATCAGGCCTTGAGTCCAGGGTGGAGCCACAAAAAAGTAGCATAGATTTGTCCTCATGTAGGCCCACCACCTGAAGAAGCTTCTATATGCCTCAAGTGTAATGGGGACTCTTGTTCTAGTGGGAGACATCAAAGCTAAGGTGGGTAACGTGTCACCTAGAGGACCGTGTTTGGGAGGAACGGCAGAAAGTTAGAAAGCCTGTTTGACTCGTCCATCAAGAAGTCATGACAGTGTGAACGGTGGCTGCTGAAGACACAATTTTGCACAGATTCTGACTTTTCAAAACTATGGTCTTAAACCTTTGAACAGCTGATTGAATTTAAACAAAAGAATTCTCAGTGTATCTACTAATACTGAACATAAGACCTACGGAAAAGAAGTGAAGAAAAAAAAAACCTGATAATGTTTTGTCTTGGCTTTTTCAAAAAAGCTAAACATAAACCCGACAAAAGACTGAGATTTACTTTGTACTTTATGTAGGAGGAATATAACCAATACAATGGCGCTAACAGTGTCACAAGTGAAATGAGCTGATGACACTTGTTACATGTTATTACATAATCAGTCAGGGGCCCTTTTGTTTGGACAGATAGTCACCACATGGAAGAGGGGTATCTCTCCAGTCTTTTTTTCCATTTCCATAACCAGTTAACTAGATCCACCTCATTTACTTTGTTATGTAACTACATATAGAATACTTTAATCTATTGACAAAGAGTTCTGTCAGTCATATTGTAAACTCTAATTTAGCCGTGGTATAGCAAAATTAAAGAACGAGGACTGTTTATTCACTTTGTCGTCTAAAACTCTGAGAACGGTGACACATCCTTTTCAAGACATTTGTCACAAAATGGAAAGCTGAAGTGTCGTGGTTGGTAAGATATTTTCTATATAAATAATTTCAGCGTACATTTATAGTTGTAAATTATAGATGCTGTGTGCAGGTAAAAGAGAATCAGAGGAAAAGTCAGGATGCAGAATGCCTTTTACACCCCACCACCACCACCACCACCACCATGATATGTGACAGAAATCCCTCCCATGGGCTGTCAGAGTCTGGGCCTCTACACTTATCAACTCATCCATTGTGAAATCAGCCACCCTGGCCAACCATAACCATGCAAAATACACCCCCTGCATTAAACACAGTTTCAATCACCCTCAACCATCTCCCCCTGCCTCGCTTTCTCTTCCTTCACCAATCTCTCTCTTGGTTTCACCCTCTCTCTTATACTGAATAAACAGTTGTCACCGTCAGGTAACTCAAAATGCAAATTGGAAACAAATGGATCCACTTGAACAGTCTTAATTACATGATATGTATTCCATGAATCACAAATACTATAGTCCTGAAGATTCAGCAGCACAATATGTTGTCCCTTTAATAATTGATTTGGAAATAATGCCACATAAAAAGAATCACACCACACCTTCTACACTGGGTGCATATCAAGTCACAGGCTGTGCACTTGACTAATCACATACAGGTGGGTATAAAGACAAGAACCTTTTCTCTGGATGAGAAGATGACACTCAGGTTCTTTAAGACCAAAGGCTCGTTGGCACTGTAAGAGAAGTTGACTCTGTCAAAGATGATGGCGCCTGTCTGGGGCCAGTCACCCGGAGGCTGTTTGTCCATCTCCCAAGGTGCTTCACTCTCCAGCTCTGCATACTCAACCACTCTCTCCACGGATGTCATCTGGAAAAATAATATATAAATGTTTCTCAGGAATGCTGCTTTTAACCACGTTTACAATAAAATGAACCCCTCAAGAACTTGCCTTCAAGTTCATAAATACCACATAAAAACCTTGAAAACGTTCAGACTTGAAAGGTAAAAGCTTGCTACACCAGGTCTTATGGAGCAAAGGCTCCAGCTATTGACAAGCAGTCATTGAAGAAGAGCACAGTTAGTAGGTAAGTTGTTTAGCTTTGGTATGTTTTTAACTTTAGTACAGGCCACCATTCTCTTCAAACACTTTACTTTCACTTTATTTACTTGAATACATAAACTTGTGGTGTCCCTTTTCCCAGACCTACTGGCATGAGGCATCATCAATAACTCAAGACCTGCTCCCCAGCGCAAACCAAGATTGATTTTTCAATAATTTCTACGGTGTAGCAGGATGTGACTGCATCTCTTTGGTAGCTTTTGAGGCAGTGTTCCAATACAAACAAAGGCATACGTATCTCAAGGCTGCTTGCAGAAACTAACGCAACCCCTTGTACTATTTGCACAGGAACGATCATTTGCAGAGCTTGTAATCTGTAGTCTAGTATAGAAAGAGCTCTCAAATTTACCAGTTATCTACTCATACCCTCAGATAACAGACATGTGCTAGTATATGCCCAGTTAGACCTCAGTACTGCTTTTACTACAATCAACCACATTCTTTAACTGAGGCTTGAATATGTCACTTGGAATAAAGGAAGCACATTAGACCAGTTTATGTCATACATATCTGATTCCAGTTAGCTCATGTGAATGAGGAGTCTTCTTCAAATGCCAGAGTTAGTCGTGGCGCTCCACAGGGCTCTGTACTTGGACTGATGTTTTTCACTCACTATACTTCCATTGGGTATTACTATGACACTTATTATGACACTTACTAATGGTTCCTAAAATGTCCAATAGTAGAATCAAAGGAAGAGTATTCAGTTATCAGGTCCCTCTCTTGTGGAGAGAACAACTAGCTTGTGTTTAGGATGCAAAAACTCTATATACATCAGAGATTAGGCTTAGGATAACTTTCCTTTAAAAAAAAAGTTTGCTATTATGGCTAACTCAGGTGACCCTGAGCCAGTACTTTAATTAAGCTGCTATATACCATAGATTCTTTTGGGGAACTTCTTTGATGTGTAATTTCCTAATGCTGCTTACTATACTCTTATTATACTATACAGTATGTAGTATATGTGTCATTATTGCTGCTGTTAATTTTGTGTCTACTTTTTATAAATCACATAGCAGGTACACCTGGGCTAATCTCTTTGTATTTGTTTTCAGTCACTTTCCCCTCCTTTCACCACCCACAACTGATCAGGGCAGTTGGTTGGTTGTCATGGACCTGGTTGTATCATGTATTCCCAGGATAGGTGATATAATTTTAATTGGACAGAATAGGAATGAAATTGATTAAAATTAATAATACATGTTTGAAATGTAATTTAATTTTAATTGGACTGATTACTCATAGCATCAACCTTTTAATATTTTAATATGAATTACCATGTACAGCGCTGTTTTGAGGGACAAGTGAGTGGCATGGCGGCTTTACAATGAGCATTCATTTTTCTCATTCAGATTCATCTCATGTACATCACTTCTGGTGACTAAAACCCAAGATAGTGGCAATCAAATGAACAAAAATGTTAAAACTGAAGGCCACAAAAAACGTCTGATGCAAGAATGTGTTCAGTACAAGTCAACCACGTTATAAAATCTGTTATGGAGTTTAAATGTAAATATACTCACCATGTTCTCAATTTCTGCACTCTGCCTTACACCCCACTGGAACATGCCTGTGAGTGTCACGGCATAAGACAGAGCCAGACCCACAGCACCTGGTTCAAGTCCTGTAATATCAGACAAACACTTCAGCTTAAGTGAGGGAGTTTACCAAAGTGTTCTCTCCAGTAAGGTGCTACATGTAAGCTTGTTTATCCGTGACCCATACAGTACCATCCCTGAGGTATAGGCAGCCAAAAGCCGTAATGGTGACAAAAAGAGCACAAATTCCATCAAGACGCACAGCAAACCAGCGAGAGGTAGTAAGGAATAGGAACCAGGCTTCTAAGAGCAAAAACAAGGACAAAAATTAGATCTATTTTTCAAAAATTACTTTCTAGACAGCTGAAACAGGCTCCAGCAGAGTCCATATAAAATCAATGGATGGATGAATTTATATTCAATGTGCTTCATTTCGCATAAATCAACAATCTTATTCCCAATGGTATAAACTGATTTATATTAGGATCAATATTAAAACTCAATAGTTACATGCTAACTGTGCATATTTCTAGACTATGTTGTTCACAAAATGGCCAATGTATATCCAAATATCAGGAGATGATGGAACTTGTGAAAAGTCAGTGTCTTGCATTTTTAATGTTTTAACTTTTATATTCTCACCTGAGTGAAGATCTTGATACTTGTCAAACATTTGCTGAAACCTCTGTTGAACTCTGAAGGCACGGATGGTGCTCAGGCCTTGGAGTGAGGAAGAAAGGTGGGAGAAGACAGGACTCCGAGCTTTAAAAAAATACAAACAATCCACTATTATGATATGTGGAAAAAGAATCATTTGTAGAAGCAGCAAGAGATGAATGCTTTAAAGTACCACTTTCAAACCAAATGCATTCCTTACTCATTTGAAGACACTTTCATTTCTTAGTAATAACCTCCTACTACTATGTGCTTCACATATTTTCATTCATTCTGCTTTGACTGCTACTATACATCAAAAATAAGTGTAGAAGTAAATAATGTGATTTACTGATTCACAGTTAACTACAGTCAAATGAAAAAGAAAATACAGCTTCTTCTGGTTCTAAAGTTTTATATAAGGACAAAAGATAGTCATGTCCTTAAACGTTAGATAAAAATGAGGTAACTCCATGAATCAATGGCTTGCAGAACAACCATAAGTATGAAACGATAGCTTTTAAATCACCTTCAGTTTTCTGCACATCGTTATTCGTCACTCGCATTGTTGCAGAGGAGTTCTGGCCCACTCTTTTATACTACGTTGCTTCAGCTCATTGCGATCTGTGGGCTTTAATTTATGCACAGCTCTCTTAAGGTCCCGCCACAGGATTTCAGTCAGGCTGAGGTAAAGACCCTGACTGGGCCGTTGCAACACCTTTATCCTTTGCTAATCCATCACAGGCCAACATAGAGACATACAACCATGTATACTCACACTCACTCAATCAATCAAACCAGAGTACCTGGAGATCAGAGATCAACTCTGGAAAACTACAGTTTGCAGCCATGTTCTTCTTAGAGTCTTTCTCCTGGAAACCGTTCCAAAAATACCATACTAATGAAGTTTTTGTTTTACTATATGAACTTTAACATTTTACTGATGCCTGTGAGTTTGAGATGCACCGTAGCTCTCGGGTTTCTTGCCTTTCACCGTTTGAACTCGGACTGAACCTGCTGGTATGCTTACTTCTGAGAAGATTGGCAAACGACTTTCCAATTGTAATAATAATCCACTTTCTCATTGTAGCACAATGAACTCCCAAACTCTGGGAATCACCTTGGAAATTTTCTCAGGCTGAGCAGCAACAGTTGTTTCTCTGCGGTTATTGCTGATGTCTGAACTGCTTGGTATTACATTAATACACATCTGAGAGCGAGAATATGAATTTAATAGAAGTTGTCACACTTGCTAATAATCAGGTAATCAACTGCAATGTTCGATTCTCAGCATCAGGCCGCTACTCACTCTCTTAATCCTGATGAAGAGAGTCATTTGCATTTTATCTTAGCTTTTATTAAAACACATTTACTCAGTGTAATATGTTATGTTGTTGCTCATCTGAGATTGTAAATACCTAATTTTATTGTATCTCAATCCATAATGGAAAGGAGGTGTACTTTCTTTTTCACATGAACGGACATCTACGCCCTCCCTCAAACATAAAAAAGGTCACTGATCCCAATTACATTTTGTTATATTTTATATTGCATTTTATCTGCCTTTTGTTTCCATCTATTAGACTTAGAAAAGTGGTTGACAAAAACTGAATGTTTCCTTTCAACTTATGAACAGGATCTTTGTTCCATGAAATGATGGAACCTGTTGGTCAATGGGCATTTAGGCTCTAAGCTCAGAATAAAAGAGAATCTATGGCTTAGACATCCCCACTAGGCATTTTCCCCATTGAATGTGATGTCGTGAACTCTCATCTGTTGAGGAAACTGCCTTTGACCAAGTCATAGGTTACCGCGGCCTTTCGCCTTTATGCTAATGACCATGGCTTTCCCCAGTCTTCTACTAGCATTCCTGTGGTCTGCTTTTGTCTCTCACAATAAATGGACATGGCCATTCCCATACAGCCGAAAAAAAAGAAAAGAATTACTGGTAGATTCTAGGCGCTTTATGTCCCTGGAGGTCTGCAGGAAGTAGTGTCGCAAATACAGGAAGATGGCAAGAAGAGGAACAACGGGAATAAGAATCCAGGGGATGATCATGGCAGCTACTGCAATTACTCCGATGACTTGGAGAAACACCTGAAAGAGAGGGAGAGATGTGAGGCCAATATTCTCCAGACAGCAACAACATTAAAAGGTCTACTGCTGCTGTGTGGGCTACCACTGGTGAAGTGAGGCTGCTTTCTTAATAGTGTACAAGAAGAAATCTTTCCGCTATATTTGTGTTGCACCATCAGTAAGGTAACAGCAGGTTATGGGACTGAGCTTATGTGACTCACAGTGTGAAAGAAAAACGATCACTGCACTAATTCTCACTTAGTAGCAGGTGAGAATTTACCACTTGGCCACAGCAGCTCATATCCCTGGCTCTCCAGGGCTTTCCCTTCAACACTTCTGGCCTGTAAGCCTCCCTGGCAAAGCAACCAGCCAACAAGCATGGCCACAGTGACTGGCAGAGAGCTCTGGGAACCACACTGTGGGTGTCTGATACATCACACTCCAGCCACACAGCCCTCAACAACACTGTGACTCATCACCCTTCTTAATGTCTCTGTGACACATCTAAACCAGGATACCAGAGCTGCCTAAACAGGATTGGATGCAATGAGTCTGATGGCTATCAAAGCACCCACACTAGCACAGTTGAAAACAAAATAAGCATATGATAATAATAAAAAGGAGGGATATCACAATGAAATGTTTTTGAATTAACCAATATGTAACAGTAGAGTCACAAAACCGTGTACCTGCAGTTCACAAGAGGATTTACACTGTTCCACTGCACTTCAAAGGCAAATACTCTACTTTCTGAACTAAAAAAAACATGTAAACTAAATATATATATATATAATGCATATCATAATAGGCATTAAAGAGGGAATAATTCTACTTTTAATGCGGTAAGTGCAAGTCGCTGAGCATGCTTCTGTAGCTTTATATGCAAAGTACAGTGACTACATTAACTTTTGTTTATATTTCCACGTAAAGTTAAGCAGCAGCAGCTTTTTAGGAAAATTATCTAGAATAGAAACAATGTATAAGCATTTATTCTATTTGCATTATTATTGTAATTATTATCATAGGTCAAGTTTGATGCATATCAGTGAATTCATTAGGGACAATTCACTCACTAAATTTTAAAGCACATTAAATCTTTTTGGTTTGTGAGTGATTTTAAAAAGTACACTCTATTTGAAATTCCTGACTGACTGATTTCATTTCTCTATAAGAGGATGCAAGAAACTTTTCAAACAGTTTCACTGAATAACTGTTTGTTACTCTAGTTGTACGAAACAAGAATTATATTTATCAAGTTTGTTTGGTAAATGCTAGTGACACAATAAAGAAATGAGAACAATGCCTCTTCACCTCTGAATGTGCGTGAGACCATCTCATCTTAACTGAAAGGTATACTCTGTTACATATCCAATTGATACATGACAAAATTGAAACCCCACACCCTGAAATTGGATACATCCTCAGAGATGAATCCTAAAAAGTACAGATTAGGATCATACTGCTACCTTCAGTGGTCTCAGACTACCCCAGAGAAATGAAAATTTAATTTTGCACCTTAATTACGGATGTTATCTGCCACTTAAGCACACATTTAAGCATGATCACTTTCAGTGTAGTTTTATGATGAAAAGCCACTCAATTCCATTTTCAGTTCAGATAAGAGGGAATTACTAGTCTAACCATTGCTGTGGTGGAGCCCACACAATCAAAACAGAGAGTCAAAGCTACTGAGCACAACTGATCCTGAGAATTTCACAGTACATAAGTTTCAATCTTAGCCTCGATGGAAGGCTACCAGACTGCAAAGTGAGATGATGGCACATGGGCCATTACTGCATGTTATCCAACCTTCCCTTGAGGGGATCAAATATTAACTGAACAAATGTCTTATTGTGTATTCTGGTTTTCTTTCACTTCCCAGCTGATGACCGGTGACAACGTAACACTGCTCTTTCACATTTGCTGGTTGGTTAATTTGAATTCTAATTGGGCCCATTTCAGCAGCATCCATAAAGGTCTAAGCAGAGCCGGCTTATCAGACAATGGGTCATCTGAGGGGACACCAGAGGAAAAGGAACCATTAGATACAAGTCCTGCCTCCTCCTGGTCCCCAGGGCTCATTGTCGCCAGGACCCTGTTTGATGTGATCCATTTGCGTGGTTTGGCGCTTATCGTGTTTGAATCGGGAACACCGTGGCCCCCCACCCACACTACACAGAGATGACTCTGATAAATCATCCTACAAGCATAAACCTCACCCCTTCAGACCACATCCATATCTCCTATGAAACCACACAGGAATAGAAAACTCCCAAAGCCACATCCCGCTGCACATAAATGTGGATAAAGGGATGAAAGGTTTTGTATACAAACAGTTTAAATAAAGAATTACCGTTAATAGCTCTTTAGCAAGAAAAGAAAGCTACCGCACGCATGTGATTCAGTCATTCAGGCAAACTGGGCACGCTGCCGTGTCCAAAGACCATTCAGATCTCTGCTGACCCTAATTGCTTTATTTTTTCAATGATTCTATCAGCTCTTTGATGTCCAAATAAATGTAGAAAATTGAAGTTAATTGCTATATTTGTGTTCAGCAATGATAGCGACTGTTTCTCCACAGCTGAAAATAAACACTTCCCTTTAATTAAACATCCCTCTGGACACAAGGAATCATTATGCTTTTTACAACCCCTTTTTCATCCTCCCTTTATTTACTGACAGTGTGCAATATTTGCCAATGGGAAAAACGTGCAAACAAAACAGGAAATGAGGGGAGAGCATAGCAATGAAAAAATAAAAAAAAAATTCTCAAAAGAATTCCTCTGTCATCCCCGGATTTTTTTTGCCTTCTTTTTCTTTTACTCCACGCTTTCTATGACAGAGTGGCACAAAGAGTCGCAAGGGTCAGTGGTACTGAAACAAAACAAGGCTGTTCCACTTGGGCTCTGGAACAATGGCGGTGACCCAATCCATTCTACTCTGTGTTTGGGCTTTATTTTAGTATTAAATGCCCAGATGCTGTGGCTTTTATTTGGGAGAAATGACTGTGGACACCTCCTTCACATTTTCCCTTTCTAGGCCATTTTCACTTCATAAAGCTGCAGTCAATGTGTTTTGTGTGTGGTGAGGAGGGTCTGACACATAATGTGGTGGTCTCAGTCGCTGTCTACATTGGTGGCTCAAGTAGTCCTAAGATCG
>JBAMYA010000014.1:11442930-11474365 GCA_037176975.1 Arrhamphus sclerolepis | reverse complement strand
GCTTTTATTTGGGAGAAATGACTGTGGACACCTCCTTCACATTTTCCCTTTCTAGGCCATTTTCAGTTCATAAAGCTGCAGTCAATGTGTTTTGTGTGTGGTGAGGAGGGTCTGACACATACTGTGGTGGTCTCAGTCGCTGTCTACATTGGTGGCTCAAGTAGTCCTAGGATTAGGCCTTTGTGTGCTGTGAAAAGGTAAAAGAAGTCACTTATTTGGGCTCAGTCAAGCTGCTGATTTCCAACCCCATTTTGGAAATAAGAGAAAGGCTTTGAAATGCTGTGTCTCTCACTCCCTGCTATAAATCACTTGTGTCCGGCAAATTCATTCATTCATTCTCCTGAAAACAACACAAAACATTTTGAGATCCACAATAAACAACAATTCTCACATACAAAAGTCACAGAAAGCAAAGAATTCATTATCTTCATCGTGTTGACATGAGGCGAGATTTGAGATTAGATCAGGACTTTGTTATGTAACTTCCCAGGCTCAAAGGGGCCCAGGGCTTGGCCTGCATGTCTGAGTCAGAGCAGCTGAGGTGCTGGACCGCAGCATCATGGGAGACCACACATACACACACTGGAAGCTTTTGCTGGCCGATGCTCGCCATCAAATGACCGTGTGTGGTATTGCTGAACGGCCACTTCAAGTCGCCATAAGCACACACACTCATGATGATGTTTTCCTGTGTTTTCGGGGGCCTATATAACGTGCAGAATAGTTCATCTTGAGGCTTTTTGCCCTCCTGCACCACTTGTATTTTTCATAGTGTGCAGCAAGACAAAGGAAGTGTCAATGCACAAAAAGGGGGTATATAGCACAGCCTATGTATTTCTACACAGGACTGTCTTCTGTGTTTCTCAAGCTAACCTTTGTCATGCCTCGAGCCAGTGAATTCTTCCCTTCTTCTGTCACCTGAATGGTGAAGAAGCACTGAAAGCCAGTGAAATCCCATCCTACAGTAGTCAGGGTTACGTCAGCAGTTCTCATATCCCACAAAGCCGGTGAAGAAGCCTGACACACAAAGTGCCACAATATACAGACGCACTCAGCGATCCACCCGCCAGTGTTTTTAGACAATAGCCATTTTTGCTCTGTTTGTGTGCATCTTCAGCCCATCTGTCCAAGGACTCAAACTTTTTTTTTTTTTTCTCACTCCAAGTGGCTTCAGTTTACTGCAGTAAGTAATAAATTGCAAGCCAAACTTTCACTCGTTTTCCATTAACATTAGCGAGATTAAGGTAAGTCACACTCCAGTAAAAGTAATTGTCCGCAAACTCATCCAGACAAAATTATCTTTTTGTTGATGGCAATAAATGCAGTGCAGGACCTCACAGTTAGTGGTGTGACTTGGTCAAGAGCCTTCATGTGGAATTCACTGAAAGACCCCTGTACTCACCCCTTATTGTCTTCCCTTCCTCCCCTGCCCTCTCTATGAAAATAGAGGCAGCCCAGGATTTAAAGGTCAAGTCCACACAAAAGATGCCGGTCCCTAAAGCCTGAGGTGTTTTTAATTGACATTTCTGTTATTGTCCCCTGACCATAAAGAGGGGAGAGAAAAGAGCCTTTTTCACCAATATACTAAATTACTACTAAATGAGACCTGTGGAAAAATAGGGCTCTGGGGTGTAGCCAGGTTCCACAAGCTTGAGGGAATCCCCTTGTTTGGCGGGTGTATGGGGGCAGTGCTGAAGGGCTGTGAAGTGCTTACTCCACCATAAAGGGGGAGGCTCAGGCACAAATCCCTGCACAGAGGCTGCCTCTCTCCATAATGAGAGATAAACCAGTTAGTGCTTTGTTTATGAAGTTTCACTTTATTCCCCCATGACAACCATTTAAACAATGACTATGGGGAAATGTCCTTCCACGACTGAGCAACAATAGCCAAGATCAGCAGCTTTTCTGAGCAGCTAATGCTATGATAAAAAGAGTTCAAATCTTCCTTCCTGGAAGCATTAAAGACTGTTCCATGAAAGACACCTGCAAACAAGAGCAGAAAGCAGTGCAAACAAAAGTGCTTTGTCCAAAAGATGCCACCTTTGTCCACTACCACAACCACCTTCTACTTTCAGCTGCGGCAAAAAACAAAAAACAAAAAAGCAGCTGAAATAATATGAACGTTCCATATCCAGTTTTAGTTTGTCCCAGCTTGCTCATCACTTTTCAAATGCTAATGATTGGTATGTATGAATGTTGATGCAAAGATAAACATTTTATAACAAAAGCTGAACGAGGATAAATGTGAAACCAAGACATCAAATTTCAATTTCTATTTTCAGTTAGACTTGGGGAATCTCTAAAAAGTTATTTAAACTATTATTTATCTTATTATCAAAACAAGGGAACTATTGCAGACAAAAAGCTTTTGTATGTATGATCTTTTGTGCTTTCAGCATTTAAGATGGCTTTTGTCTACCGTGAGATGGGTATCTGCCACAAACATCACTCAAGCATTGTGGAGGGAGGGATTCATTTTCAGCTTGCCTTTGTTCTATTCTTTGGCCCGAACCAAGGAGCCACGCCTGCTCTTCTACCTCGAATTGTGCAGCAAACATTCCCCTCTTTGTGGCACTAGGTGCATGAGCTGGCTCATCTCCGCAGGCTTTCGTGGGAGATGGCTGTCACGGGGGCAGGGTGGCATTTGGTAACCCAACCTGGTTGTGCGCTAGGGTGGCCGTTGGTCACCAGGCCAACAAAACTGTAAGTCAGTAGGTAAATTGCGCTGAGAGGGGAAAGTCCTGCTCTGGTTCTGTTCCAAATGACCTGCTCCCTCCCACCCCCACCCAGCCCATCCCTGCAAACACAACCCACGCACTCTGCTAAGGCTTTTTTTTTTTCCTCTTTGCCACTCAACGTATCGTCTTTGCTATGCCCTCCCGGCCTCCCCACTGTTTTTCTCCATCTTCATGTGGCTTTATTTCTTATTTGGTACCTTTCTCTCTCCCAATTACTTTTAGTCTCCATACAGATTCCCTGAAGACTCCTGTTGTGTCACACTGAGGGAGCCACGCCCTCAGCCTGTGTGAACACTTTTATTAAATCTGTGCAGGCACTGGGCCGCGCTGGCGGGTAATCCTACAGTAATTGTTTCCAGATTAGGGGACCCGGACCACAAAGCAGGTTTAGCCAGGCATGAAATGGCCTCCCCATGCTGCAGCGCCAGCGACCAGACCTGTCGAGGTGAGCCTCACCTGGGTGAAGTCCACAAACGTCCATGGAAGCAGAGAGTCCAGGTAGCCAATGTCCTTTGAAAACCTGTTGAGGATCCTTCCTGAGAGGCACAACAAAGAGGGAAAGATTAGAAAAGAGCAGAGTAAATATCTGCATTTGGTTTTATCATGCAATAAATTGGCTGTTAGCTGTTCTGCATTTCAAAATCAGTGCACTCAATTCAGGTGAAACACTTCATGATTACTTATGTCATGTTATGTAGGTATCTAACGTCAACTGATCCCATTTGACAGCTCAAACCACAACTGTAAGTCAAATAGAGATATGTTTAATCTGTTAGAAACTCTGCACCCATAAAAATAATATATATTCATTTTTATACATATTTGTTATTATCATTTCTATTGAGAAACAGTTACAAAAGTTCCCTCTAATTCAATAAAGCAGAGCCTCAACACTGAGTGTGATATCAGATGGAAAACACAGGCCTATCTCGATTAAACAATGAATCATTATTTGTTTAGCATTTCATAAAAAGTGCCCTACTCTTGGCTGAATACGCAAGGGAACCTTTTGTTTGGAAACAAAAGGGCAACCAAAGCCGCGCACCTGCCTTTATGCTCCGACTGGCAGTGTCAGTGACGTTATTTGAGTTACCCCCAGTCTGCTCAGGTGTTCATTATTTTGGATGGTGCTCTGCAGGTGCCATGGTAGCTCTTTATTGTTGCTTCTTTAGTAACTTTGCTCCCTTATCCTGATCCCACAGCACATAAGATTACACTCCACCTGCTTTCACACACTGTTTACTGCAGGCCCAGTGATAGCCAGTCCCCACAGTGCACTTCCAAAACACAAGCAATACAGAAAGGCTTTTACCATCTCTGACCCTGAAGGAAGCCACCACACCGCGAAGCGGGACACAACATGTACTAGAACAGTGCCAGCACTGCCACAGCTTGGACTTGGCTCATATTAAAAGACAGACACAATGTGTGAATCGCTGTATGCAGTCTACAGTGTATTATTCCAGTCAAAGTGTTTCCAAAATTGTTTCATATTTTTGTTATCTACTTAAGAATCCAATGGTTTATCACTATAACGCATTGTTGGGCAACAATATTATGTGTCTTAGGAGTTTGTGTATAGATTGTGTGCAATTACTTGGCAATTGAGAATCCTGACTATGTAATTATTGCTAAATACATTTTCGAACCACAAACCATACCAACTCAAATGTCAATCCCTGCATGACTGCTCACTCATGCAAATAAGAAAATACTGTATGTGCATGTGTGTATCTATTGAAGCTGATTGTATTAAGAGCAACAGTCCATCCAAAAAAAAATCATCACCTGGATTTAACTAAGGAAATAGGTAAGATTGGATAATTACTGCATGGATGATCATGTTTCAGCTGGAAACAAGTTATCTAACCCTAACTGATGCAGTGAGTAGATTCCCATCTCTCAAAGAACCATGTCAGAAGACACATCCCGTGGTCGTGGAAAAGGTGTTTCAGAAAAAACGTATGCGGAAATTGTTAAAAATGACCAAAAAATGGTTGAAGAACTGTCCACCAAATGATTAAAAAGTGGAAGGATAGTGGAGAACCATCATCTTCAAGGAAAAAATGTGGGCGAAGAAAAGTCTTGAATGATCATGAATCGTGATCACTTAAACGTTTGGTGAAATCAAATTGTGAAAAAATAATGGTAGAACTCACAGCTATGTTTAATATTGAAAAAAAAGGAGTATTTCCACATGCACAATGTGAAAGGAGCTCAAGGAATTGGGACTAAATAGCAGTTTAGCCTTAAGAAAACAGCTTATCAGTGAAGCTAATCTGAAAAAAGGGCTTCAATTTGCTAGAGAGCATAAAGATTGGACTGTGGAGCAATGGAAGAAGGTCATGTGGTCTGAAAAGTCCATATTTACTGTTCCAGAGTGATGGGAGCATCGGGGTCAGAAGATCCAAGTAGGTCTCGCTGCACCCTGTGGGAAGGCAGAGCTTGACATCAAGGCCTGCCCACATTCAAGTCACACATCTTAGAAAAGGCGGGGCTCAACATGAAGCTTGGTTGGACTTGGATGTGGGTGCCGCAGGTCGCAGCAAGATGCTTCTCAGAAGATAGGATGAAGTGATGAAGTGATTCTCCCATCATGCCTCCCATACAAGCCTGTGAGGGCAGTGTTATGATCTGGGGTTGCTGCAGTGGGTCAGGTCTAAAGTCTGTTACATACTCCACAAGACGCGAGAAATTTGTTCTTCTCAAGGCTGCGAGAACAAAACAGTGTAATTTTGTTCTCACAGCCCTGGTTTGGGAGTTCTCGCTGCTTGTTCTCGACACATCGCCTTGGCAGAACTTTTTCTCGCCAGCTGTAAGACACATGTGGTTGATACAGAGACGTGGAAGTGCGGTCAGTGTTGCTGACTTTCTATCTGGCGAGTTTCCAAATCCTCTTGGCAACTTTTTTGTCAAAACTGAGTCTCCGAGCAGCCTCTGCTGGAGCTCCACACCAAGTCCAGACTGAAAATGAACTGCCCTGGCTTCCAGTGCGGGGTTTAAATGTACATGTTTCCTCTGTCGAATAAAAAAAAAATGTTAACTGTGACTTTGTAGCCTTTATATTATAACAACTGACAATACATGTGCTGAAGTGGGAGGGTCTATCTGTTAGTTCTGCCCTTGGTTTCTCGTGAAGTATGATATGTACCTGGTCAGAAAGAGCTTTTTTCTTGTTCTCGAGGCTGCGAGAACAAGAACAAATTTCTCGCGTCTCATGGAGTATGTAACAGGCTTAAGTTCAGGTTTAGGTTCAGCAATGTTATGAGGTCAGTTGACTGACTGAATATACTGAATGACCAGGTTATTACATCAATGGATTTTTTTTCTTCCCCGATGGCACAGGCATCTTACAAGATGATAATGTCAGGATTCATCAGGCTCAAGTTGTGAATGAGTCCAGATCTGAACCCCACTGAGAATCTTCGAGATGAGCTGAAGACTTTGCACAGCAGACCGACTCTCCCATCATCAACACAAGATCTTGGCAGAAAATGAATGCAGCTCTGGACGGAAATAAATGTTGAGACATTGCAAGAAGCTTATCAAAATGATGGCATGGTGAATGCACGCCGTAATGAAAGCTAAAGGCAGTCCAATGAAATATTAGTTTCTGACTTTTTCTTTCTTTTTTTTGACAGACAGTGTATATCAATATAAAGCCCTGAATGAGTGCTGAACAGCTTCATTACCTTCATAAAATATGATGAAAAGAGAAATTAAAGTGAAAAGATGACTAATAGGTGAAAGGCACTAATTGTGAAATAGCTGTATCACTGAGGCTTGACTGCCAGGGAATCAGACATTCTCGTTGCAAAAAGCATACAAAGTTTATGAATTATCCATTCACTCAGGTACTCATTTTTCATAAAAACTTCAATCCTATTTAGGGTCCTGAGTCTGCTGCAGCTTATCATAGCTGTCACTGTGTGAGTGGAAGAGGCAAGGTACACTCTGAATAGGTCACCAGCCCATCAGAGGAGTACAAATTAACAAGACAAAGCAGCATGTTAGCGCTGTGCTGCCATAACTTCACCTTCACAGAGTATCCAGAGGTGTCATAAGTTCAGAGAAAAAAGGAAGGCTGAAACACCATTAAGACTGAGTTAGAATTTATAAATTGAAGCATAAAGACGGAGCAAAGAAATGCCCAAAGTCAGACTTTTCAAAGGCTCATATGAAAAGATGAATTAGCAACTCTTGTTGGACCAGCTGGATGCTGAATCACTTATATGACCTAAAAATTATCAACTAAAAGTACTGTCTGCTTTTATTAACAATGGAGACGTTTGACGGTTTTGAGGTTGGAAGTGGACTTAAAACAGCTCCTAAATCTGTTCGCAGTTTGTGTGAGATACTTTTCAGAGCAGTAGGACACAGGACAAAGTCTAGAGTATGTTTGGCTCATTGGCATAGGCCTCACAAATGAGCGATTAGGGATCAGGCCCCATCCTCAACTTATTTAAAATCCTTCTGAGAACTTGTAGGCCCTCATTAAACAGAAGATTTACTGTAAGAAAAAAAGACAAAAGAAATACTTATACTCTACAGATCGAAAGCTCATGGCAGTTAATAGAAACAAGCACAGCTATACTGAAAGCTGTTTTTGAAAGACCCAAATTGCTCTTTTTTGGCATTTTACTGATTGTTTATTATACTTATGCCAAAAATGAAACATTAAGCAAATAAGTTCGTGGACCAAAATAATAACTTGTATTTTAGCAGCCTAGCAACTGTTCATTTGTACAAATTACCATGAGAAGCAAATATTACAACTCAATAAATGTTTGGATTTGAGCTTCAGTTAAACTTTGAATTGACAGTATAAAAGTGGTGCTGAGGAATATTGCTTGATCAAACATTTCAGCAAATAATTTAAATAAATTCACACAAACATGCATAGCAGTAGATGATGAAGCAAAGAGAAATGAAGGGCTTGGTGGCACATTGGCAGTATGTGGTTGTATGGCAGTCAAAAGGCATGGTGGAGCCGTGGCACCGCTGACCTCAAAGTTGCCTCCCAGCTTCTAGTCAGTTCTATGGAGGTGGGCCCTGTAATCACCTCTCTCCACGGCCATAAGCAGCTTATAGCTTTATCCAAAATGCCGCTCCTGCCTAAAAACATGCATGCAGACGAGGACGGGCTCCCCATAACAGCCATTGCATAAACCCAGCCAAAGCATTATTCCCCGCAACAACCCAAATCAGTACTGATTCAAAGTCAAGTGGCGTAAGCATGTTGTACACTAGGAGGAAGACTAATCTTATTCACAGTGTGAGTGCCCCTTTAGCATACAGACATCCCGAGGGGAGGGTTCAAGCAAGTGGGTAGAGCTGCTACTTTACCCGTGTAGAATATTGCCGCTGTAGTCTGGGGATGGAGGGAGTACATGTCAAACTGTGTTTGTGACATACTCAATAGTATTTTATGTAATTTTACTGTCTAAGCCACAGATGACCCAAATCCATGCATATCTGACAAACAATGCCAATAAGAAAAGGATATGTTTCTGTGGCTTACATCATATCATGGTTAGAGGGTGTTAGAACAGAGAATATCAGTCAGCTATCAGCTGTTTGACATGCAGCTCAGTTAACAGAGTTCCATTGGGGATGAAGTAAAGACCTTTCTCCCTCTGACCACAGACTATAGAGGGGATACATTACAGTGATGCAGTTACACAAAGAAATTCACTGCATGGAAATGCCTGTGAGGTAAGATCGGCATGGGACAATGGCTTCAATCACTCTGGGTGGTTGTCAACAATATCACCTATTGTGTGGAGAGGAGTATAGACGTTTCAGGATATCAGCAGCATTAGTATCAAACAATTTCTCATGCTTTAAGACTCCAGGGGTGATTTGCACCACTTTTTCGGCTCAGAAAATATCAAGCCCTCCCAACTAAGGTGGCCTCTTAGGTGGAGATATTTGGTGAGCAGGGCCTCCAATCACATTTAAAGAAGTGTAACAGTGGGGTCCGGCTCGAGCAGGGCGTGTGGCAAATCGCTGTTCCCTGTAAACATCAAGATAAGAGAACGACTCAGAGCCGCTCCATGTGTGGGCCCCAGAGAGTTGGAGGGGCCTTTCAGTGAGGCAAGTGTGATAATAAAGTAATACAAGGGAGGGGGCTGCCAAGGCTGGAGGTGGCACAGCTCACCTGCACTTCCATGAAGGGTCCAGAGGCCTGGGGCAGCCTCCCACCGCTGGCGCCTTGCTGCCAATACTAATACATTCTAAATCCATTCTCTTCGCTCACATCGCCAGGCTCCTGCAATCTCCTCTCTTTCCCTTTCATGCAATTAAATTGTGGAAGTGCCGAGCGAAGGGGAGCCCTATCAGCTGAGCTGCACACACACACGCGCGGCTCCATCTCTGCATTCAATTTACACACTTCGATATCATCGTCTTCTCTGCAGTTCTTCCTTCACTTCACTCTTAACTCTCTTGCATTCCAGACCTGAAATACAGACATTAAAAACATCTCCTCTGTAGACACAATTAGAAGCTCACAGCACTGACTACAGAAGATCTAATGTACCCTGCATCAACAGCAACTGAGTGACATTCAGCTCTGA
This sequence comes from Arrhamphus sclerolepis, assembly GCA_037176975.1. Classification (NCBI taxonomy): domain Eukaryota; kingdom Metazoa; phylum Chordata; class Actinopteri; order Beloniformes; family Hemiramphidae; genus Arrhamphus; species Arrhamphus sclerolepis. Next base: position 11,465,049 of record JBAMYA010000014.1, on the reverse strand, counting down.
GATGGCCCACTATGCTGATGTGAAACGGGAACAGGAGGTGTGATTATGCGTGTGTGTGTGTGTGTGTGTGTTTGTGTGCATGTGTGTGTTGACTGAAACTCCACTCCTTGACTGTGCTTCTGAGCTGAAGCCCTGGCCTGCAGTCTCTGAGGGGATTAGCCCACTCAATGACACTAAATTACAGGGATCAACATTAGCTCGGCACATTCACCGCTGTCTGTGCTGCTCTAAATGGACTACATTTGGATGAACAGCTGTAATAAGACTACACGAGTTGCTAAAAGTGAACAACACAAATAAGTAAAGTTATATAAATTTGCATGAGAAAAAAAATGAAACTTTCATTTTTTTTTTTTTATCAAATTCATCTGGCTATCTTATAAACTTATCAAAAAGTACTGATACAACATATAAAGGTCTTAATCATCACGCAGTATAACAGATAACACAGGCACAGATTCAAATGGCGCAGACGCATTCAGCAGCAGATACAGAAGAGCTACAACACTTTTCCATCAATCATAATTCACCACAGCAGTAGTCTATTGTTATAAACCACATTCACAGAATAACAAATAAGACCTTTGTGCAGTGGCGCTTGAAATGGTAACCTTTAACTGTGAGGGCAGCTATCAAACACAGCGCCTGTTCAGTGGTGGCGGCACACCTATCACTTACACATGTAAACAGTTGTCAAATCCTTAACAGAGCATGGACACAGCTACAAATTACTCACACTTACTGCAAGACAATCGTGAATGTGGAAGCTGTGATGGAAGTGACAGATATTGTATAAGTGAAAAGAATAGTCAGAGAGATGCTAAACATGAGGAGAGAGAGAAAAAGAAAGCTGCCGAGATGACAACAGCTGCCTTTGTGTTGTCGTTCTCAAAAAGACTTTACTGAAAAGGAATGAGTGAGTTTTTAAAAATAAATAAATAAAGACTGAGATACAAAGGGAAACAAATGTTGCAAATATGAGGAACTTTGATTTTTTTTTTTTTTAAAAAAAGGAGAGAAACAGTCTCAGGGGCAGTTGCCCATTAATCCAGTCTAACTGTTGTTTGGCAGCTTGCAGACTGGACACATCACACAATAATTACTGAAAGCAGCATAACAACAATCAGATATTGTCTGTTAAGCCTCTCTATTACTGTACGTTTAAACAGATTATTATTTTTTTTTTTTTTTTTTTTAGTGTTTGCTCTACTGCATGTGTAGAGCAAGGCAAGGCACACCCAGATAAGCAGCGAGGTTGCCCAATGCACAACAAGGCAGCTGTAGTAAAAACAAAAGTCAAAGATTAAGACGTGGTGTTTGCTTCAAATGCAGCTTTGGAAAGGAGAGCTTTGTTGCTACACCCTCTTCTAATGCCAGCAGAAACCGCAAGCTTCTGAACACCCTCAAATCATATTTAGACTTGTGTTAGCAGCTTATTGTGACTCATTATACAGATACAAGTTCCCTTCTTGTTGAGAATTCCCACCCGAGCTGATTGTGCTGTACACGCATGTCACTATGAAGAGATTAGGCTGAGTAATTATCTCTCGACAGGTGAACAATGCTCAAGAAAAATTGAAGTTATCAAAGTGGGCCACTTGATAGTTGACTTTGGATATGAGTGACGGATTGTGTTGACACCACTTCGCCTAATTAAAAGGGGTCTTTAATTATTACTGCAAAATCATAGAGATAAAATATCAAGAGGAGCAAAATGTTTAGATAATGATTACAATATTAGTTTTATTGCTTTCTCGTCGAGCGGTGGTGCAATTTTTTCTTTTTCTCACGTAGGGAGAAAAAAACAAACAAAAAAAAAAACGTGCTTTCCATGAGTGAATGCAAACAAATTTAGGAGTGTTTGCTCACTTTTTAAATCATGTCCATCTGCCCACTCCATCGGAGCAGCGACAGCCCAGGAAGCTAGCACAGTAATAGAAATTTCTGATACGGTGTGCACAAGACACATATGCCAATATTTACCCAGCTCTACAGTCCAAACACAACACCGTCCAATACTTACTACTGGAAGTATTTATTCAATCTGATTGTTTGCTCTTTTGTACAGTCTTACAGTAAACATGCTTTGCTATGCTTTCTGCTCATTTTAAACACATTATGGGCAAATATAAAATCTTAATACAAGATTTTGGACTGAACTGACAACGTGGTTGCACAGGCTTTAATTCTCAGTTGATGCCAGTTCATTTATAGTCTTTTTTTTTTAAACCCAGTAAGCAAACAGCATCCAATCTATAACTTATATTTTACACATTATCATAGAATTTAAACTCCTAGGAAATATTGAAGTGTTCAATATCATGTATATACTTTTTAAATGAGCATTTTGTTTGTTATGAACACACTGAATAAATATTCTGATTGGTTTTAAGAGGGGGGTAATTTAATCAAAATTATAATATCATGAAACTTGATCGTTACAACAGTGTCAGATTAGGGGAAAGCGTTTAGATGCTTTTAAGCGGATCAGAAATCATCACAAAGAAAGTAAGAGTCTGCTCTCTAGTGGTGATGCAGAACAACAATTCAAATCGTTTACAGCGGGTCCATCCTGGTGTTGTCACCTCATGTGAACGCCACACAATCAGAGTGATGCTATCGCATCATAATTATAATCTCACCTTTCTCTAAAGTAAGCTTTTGGCGGTGTAAATTTGATGTGGATGTGAGTCACTTACCAATTGGGTTGATATCGAAAAAGCGCACTGGGGTCCGGAGAATGGCATTAAACATGCTGTTGTGAAGGGATTGGGCCGAGCACACTAGAACATTAAAGAAGACCATCGTGCGGAGGAAGCCGAAGACGACTGAAGTCGCTGTTAAACCTGACAAAAACACAGGAAAGAAAATAGAATACAAAAACAATACAATTTCCATGTACCTGATCCAATATCAGCTATTTATTTAAGATTGTTATTTAGCTTGCATTTTTTTTTCTATAGCTGAGACACTTAGTTGTTGTTTTTTTCCTTTGTGAATGCTGTTTTATCACTGTGAATGCAAAGAGTGAAGAGGCTAAGAAGCACAAGTAGACAATCGGAGCAATCCAACAGCAGAGAGCATAGAAAGGCACTGCTATCTCACTGTACAGCTGAGGCCCGTGTACGCATACGTTGGGCCTTGAAGGCTTTGGGCCGCAGCCAAAGAACTCTGGATCTGTTCATTGAATGGCTTCTGTATTCACAGCTTCAGCGGCAAGCACACACAAAAAAAAAAAGCAATATGTGCACAGTGAGCTTCACCTGCGTAAACACCTAGGTACAGGTCAAGGTCCAGCTGCTGAGGAAAGCTGCCATTCAGGTGCTCTGTCACACTGATGTGCTTCTGTTCAGAGGCCCTGAGAGTCAGCCACAAAAGACAAAAAAAAAACAACACAAGGACAAACAAACACAACACATTAAGGAAACTGCATGCAGACACTTGCCTTCGGAAGCACAAGGTCTGATTTTATAGGTGACAGATAAACAGGCTATCACATCATCAACCATTTTCAGCCTGAGCTAATATATAATTTTAGGTTAGAAAGCTCATTATTGATATTTATTTCTTTACAAAAATTTATGCAAAAGAAACCCAAAAAAAAAACAAGTAAATCTCACCACTGGGCAAGCCACCAATCCTGTAGAACAAATGTGATCTAAAAATGTGACAAAAATGATTTCCATTTTAAGATCAACATTTAAAAAGAAAAAGCAAAAAAAAAAATTAAAATACACATTTGACAATTTAATCATTAGATAATTTAATATCATATAGCATAAATTTATATGAATTGTGCAACCTTTTATGTAAATAAACACCACATTAACTGAAGAAAAATAAACTCACATGTGCTAGGACATTTAGAAAAATGAGGACCAAGAGGACCAGGATGTTAGCGCCTGCCAGAAAATAATTCACATACATACGCAGGCCGACGTTTCCTTCTAAACGGCTTTCCTCCTCTGTTGGCTGCACTTCCTAAATGTAGAAATCTGTCAGTGCAAGTCTTTCAGCAACACTTAAGATCGGGATTCACTGGAAATAGGAAAATGTGATTATCTACTGCTCTCTAGTGGCTGAAAGAATGAAAAGCAAGCTGTTTTGCTTTTCTGTTCTTTTTTTTTTCTCTCACCAATTTACATTCAGTTTTAATAACTGAATATATTTTCACATTTTAAATATACCAACCACAGCATGGCTGTCTGCTCCCTCGAGCAACGAATACTGAGAGGAGGTCAGGGAAGACATGGAGGAGTTGTCAGAGAGCGCGTAGGGTGAGCAGGAGACGGTGAGGGAGGCCATGTCCTGCCTCTCGTCCTCCTTGTCCTCCTTCAACAGGGAGGTGAAGTCTAGTCCAGACCTTTGCAACTCATTGTACGTGCCTCGTGCCACCATCTGGCCCTGACAAGAAGAGAAGGAACAACAACAAGAACTCACACATATGGACAAAAAAAGAAAGACAACTGCAGGTGCAAGATATTTAAACAGCCATCACTATAATCAATGACAAAGTAATTTATACACGTCTACTTTTTGCGCTTCTTTGACAGTAAATATGCATTTTAAAACTATGAGACCTTATAAAAAATAAGGAAAACAGTTATCTGGCTTCTTGTCAGTGCAATATTAAAAGGCCAACATCTGTGAGAGTATGGAGGTGCATAAGTGCACATGACATAACATCTGTAAAGGTAGCTTTAAAGCTAAGTCATATGTAAAGATTTTAACTCATTCAATATTTTTTTCAAAGAAAGTATTATATATAGTAAAATAATAATGGCAAACACTCAACATGCATAACAATGGAGCTTGTTATAAGACCTGCCGAGCATGTTTTTTGCTTTAAAAACTGTTATCTGTTACCAAAAACTTAGAAAGTGTTGTGAAAGCAGAGTAAATGATCTGCACTTGTAGAGTCCGCTTTAACCTCGCCTGGGCTCTGGAGAGTGCTTTCACATGTGTCGGTATTGCACACATGAAAGTGGAGATGATGTAATGCGGAGAAAAGTGTCCCTGTCCCAGCATTTCTGACTATTTCGCTAAAATCAAATTACAAATGAGAATAAACTTTGAAAAAATAAAATAAAATGAAATCTGTTTCAGCAGTTATGGCAAGTCCTTGGGAGTCCGAGTTCAGGTTTGTTTACTGAATTCTCCACTTTCGTTGAGTTTTGGTCTTCGTTTATTTGTGCGCTCTTGTGTCTGCAGGCTTCCTGTTTTATTTTGAAAGTGTTTTCTACAGCATGTGACTTGCTTTGTTGGTTTAGTCTGTCCTGATAATCTCCTCCTGGTCTTTGCCGGGTGCTCAAGACTTTGACACAAATGGAAAAAAGAAAAAAAAAAGAAAGCTGAATTTTAGATCAAATTACTTTGATAATTAAATAGACTTGAGAAAGATAAAAGATGGAACTATTGTTGCTTGTTTTAACAGTAAATTAATAAGAACAATGACAGAATTACAAAATTCAAGATTTCCTTGCGAATGAAAGCATTAAATACATATTCATGAAACATAAATCATATTTAAAACACAATGAATAATCTGTTTTCAAATCTTGGCAAGAACAGAGCGTTTTGCAGTTAAATATTTGTTAAATAAAGGACTCTCTTTACATAACAAATAAAGGGAGTACTGTACTCCTGTTGCTTCTTGCATTTTCTTTTTGTCCTAAACCTCTGAACGCAACACTTACAAATACAATGAATCTAAATTCAATTTTCAGTTAAACGTAAAGTTTGAACGACTGGCAGATCATCATAATCTGTTTTTATCGACATAAACATCTCAGACATTTCAGCTCTTCAAGAAAAAGGATTTTAAAAGTACCTAAATTCCTACATTTCAAAGCAGAAAGGTCATTTATGTTCTTTATATTGTGGTTAACTGAGGTAAACTTGTCTTGCTTAAAAAACTGCATTGCTGAAGAAATACAAACAGGCTGATTAAAAAAAATTAAAACTCTTAGATACGTCCCACACATATTGGGTCTCGTTCATGCAGATCTGCACATTAAACACCTCATTATGAAAAAATGCTCTGCGCTCAATTTCAAAAGTTCAAAACTACAAATTTTTATTTTAGTAACTGAATCGGCCTCATTCTGTTTTGTTTTGTTTTGAGAAGAACTGCTGCATTTCAAGAGCTGTTAACTGCGGCAAAAATATATTCTCTTTAATACCTGTGATCGTTCTTAAAACAGCTATTCAGGTACACTTTTCATTACACATCATGACCTCTCACTGTACACGTGCTCATTTAATGCATGAAAACTCAACTGTTTACAACAACTTGCAGACGCAGAAAATAAAGAAAAAAAGCACAAACCTCCTTTAACACAACAATTTGATCGGCAGCCTTCAGATATTGCAGTTGGTGAGTGACCAGAATACGAGGCTTCTTCTTCAGAAGTCCGCAAATGCACCTGGCGGGGAACATATTTATACAGAGGCGAAATACTTCACGCAGGCTTTTCAGCATCACGTGCAATGTTTAAAAAGCCATTTCACGTTTTTACCACCACGCTGACATGTTGAAAAAAATCAGGACCTACTCTTCAAAAAGATGCCGGCCCACTTCGGCATCCACAGCACTTAGAGGGTCATCCAGCAGGTAGATGTCTGCATCCTGATACACTGCTCTAAAAAACACACACACACACACACAGAGAAAATCTGTCACTGGCATCAACAACGTGCTTTGCAGTAGTGTGATTCAGCACACCTTGCTAAGCTGAGCCTTGCTTTCTGTCCTCCACTGAGGTTGGCTCCTCTGTCCCCGACCATCGCCAAGTCGCCACCAGGCAACAGTTCCATGTCCTGCAGAGTCCAAATGCACGGACCTTTACCAGATAATAAGATTCAGGCCAGACCAGGCCAGACCAGATGAATGCCTGCAAAGCATTATCTTGAATGTGATTTAAAGGGGTCCTCACTCTCTTGAGAGCACAGGCTCGCAGAACTCTGTCGTACTTCTTGGGGTCGAGCTCCTTGCCAAAAAGGACGTTGCTTCGAACGGTGCCGGGTAAAATCCATGGTTGCTGAGACGTGTACGTCAGCTCCCCTTTGACCTTGACCACGCCGCTTTCCTGACTCAGCTCTCCCAGTATGGCACTCAGTAGTGAGGACTGGCACATACAACAATTAAGATTCAGACAAAAAAAAAAAGTATCAATACCACAAAACAGCAAATGTAAGTGCTGCCCAGAGTCAGTTTTATAGGTTAGCATTAAGGAATGTGTTCCATAGGATGCATTAAAGGACAGCAATTTGTGTCATTTTATGGACTGAATAAAGAACTTTGTTAACTTTGTCAAGTTAATTAACTCGTGCTCAGGTTTAAAATTGTAGGGTTTTTTTCTTTTTTCTTAATAAAAAAGGTTTAAAATCATGTTAAATCTGAGAATACTAAACAGACCTGACCTTTCCAGCTCCAACAGGTCCAATAACAGCCAGGAGCTGCTCAGGTTTCACAGTGAAACTGACATTCTGTAAAGTTGGAGTATCAAGATTCTGTGGGGGAATTAATTTTAAAAAAATATATGTATTAAAAATGATTGTGAATCCTGTAATAACCATGTAGAACAGTCAGATTAGAATATAACAAACTAAGAGACACTCTTAAGGACATTTTGACTTGTAAGATAACAGAATGTTTCTCACCTTATCCCAGTAGCATATTAAATCCTGAATTTTCACCATGCAGTCCTTCTTCTCTGCCACAGGAAGTCCCAGATGCTGATGAGCTACTTCCTCCAGCAGAAGGAATTCCTGGGACAAAACAGCAAATTTGAAGTTACCGTTTTTATACCAACACTGGTTGTCTGGATTTAACTAGACACGTGGAAGTAAGCGAACTCCATTGGGGGAAAAAAAAAAAAAAGAACTTTACAGCATAAAAAAACAATGAAACAATCGTTCCTGCCTGAAGGATGACAAGATATAATGAGCAATTGCAAGTGGCTCAATAATCTATGTAGCAAAATCCTCAAATTTTGCAACATTCTTCTCTGGAAAAACTGAGGACATCACTGGGCTTGGTAGGTGACCCTTCTCCTTAAGCAGAAATAATTTTCATGTTGTGGAGGATATTTCTGAATCCTCCGTAACATTTCAATGGAGTTAAAGTTTTTGCTTTGACTCAGTAAGGTCACAAAACATAATTTTGCCATTTTCTTGAACTTATGCAACATCGCACGCTGCATAAATTGTTATTACAGTGGTATAATTGTGCAACATTTAAAAAAAAAAGTGCAATCAATGACAAAATACTTAAAAAGAATAAAAAACCCCAAACTGTGCGATGTGAACTGACAAGCGTGAGACAAGATACAATACAAAATCAAAGACAGTCTACACCTTTGATATTAGAGTTTTAAATAGGAACAGTTTCACATCTGAAGCAAATATAATAGTTGTCATCTAATCTGAAACCCCTAATTTACTTTTCATATGGATTTGAATGTTTAATAAGATATTACTTTTATAATTACTGGTATGTTTTCTTAATTCATTCAGAATATGACGATGGCAAAAATGTCAGTTTTTAACAACCTTCATATTTAATAGGCACTTATTCAAATATGCTGAAAAGTAGACTTGTCCGTGGGATGTGACCTACTTACTTTAATCCTTCGGATGCTGATAAGAGACTCAGAGACCTTCTCTATAGCAAAGGGAAAGAAGAGTGTGATGGTGAGCCTGACTGCCCCGTAGAGAGAAAAAGCCATAAAAACTCTGCTAGCCGACAACTTGTTTCCCGTCAGCACGTAAACACAGACGGTGAAGAAGATGATGATCTTGCTGGCCACAAAAAAAGATGCCATGTTCAGGCCACGCAGGTAAGAGCTTCGCATGATCTTGGAGATTTCCATTCTGCACAAAATCAAACTTGTTGTGAGTCCGTGCTGTTTTTGCTACTTTCTAATGGGCCGATGGAAAAATCTGCGACACATTTCAGCTGAAAAACATGATCGTGCTACTAACAGTAAAATTATATAATAAGCAGATATGAAAAAAGAAGATAATGGTGAAAAACCATCAACTGTACCTTCTGACCTCATCCACCAATGCACCAAAAGGCTTCTCCCACCCATACATCTTTATAACCCGGATCCCAGTGATGACTTCATTCATTGTGCGAATGCGTTCATCCGTTAGCATTGCTGTTTCAGCTCTGAAACAAGAAAAAGAAAAGTTACAGCAATGCAAGACTAAAGAAAAATAAATAAATGCACAGTGAAGGTGTTTCAAAAAATGGCAGACCTGAGATGTGAGAACAGACGACCAAACATGGTCTGTATTGGCATAAGAATGAAGATGACAGCCATCCCCACAAGACACGATGGGCCGATCTCATACAGCAACAAGACTGTCACACACACTGCTTGAAGAGGTCCAACCCACAAAAAGTGCAAGTATAAGGTTACCTGAAAAGATAAATTCTGTAGGTAATTATGTCATTTTTCTATATGACACAAATCTGTGAGAGTCACACATAAAATACTTTTTAGGAATATGCAAATACAATTCTAAATACTTGGGCAACTGTGTGTAATGTAAAAATGTTTAAACTGAGGAAATGAACCATCTGAAAGAAGACTAAGGAACAAAGGAGAGTTTATTTTCATGTGAAAATATAGGTTTAAATATTTTAGATTGCAAAGGTTCCTTTTTGCTGCTTTCAAAAATGGCTTTTGATGGCAGCAACGTGTCTTAAAAAGTTGGAAATGGGCAACAATTACCATTGCACAACATTCCTTCTTCTTTTAACAACAGTTTGTGTACCTCTATTAACTGAAGAGCTCAGTTGCTGGAGTTTTAGAAGATGAATGTTGTCCTCTTGGGTCCCACAGGGTCTTTTTTGTTTCATTTTTACATGTGTCAGATAGTTTCAACTGGTGAAATGTCTGCTGGCAAACCAGTTCAGCACCTTGACTCTTCTACAAGAATGTAGGATCTGGTTTTCTCGTGTCCTGCTGAAAGAGTTCCATGGCGTACCAGCTAGAGAACTGGGCTGGCAACTGGAGGGTCGCCGGCTTAATCCCGGGCTGGTACCATTGATGTGGGTGGGGGGAGTGCCTGAACAAGCACCTTCCCACGTCCACATCCATGGATGAGGTGCCCCTGAGCAAGCCCCCAAAACGCACCGCCCAGGGCCCAGCAGCCCAGATGGGTCAAATGTGGAGAAAGAATTTCCCCACGGTGATTAATAACAGTATATCAAAAAAAAAAGATGCAAGGCCGTGTATGGATTGGAGCATATATTGCTCAAATACCTGCATATAGTTTTTTCATTGTTGCCATTTCTTTTCCAGATGCACAAACAGACCATTCCATAGGTGCTAATACATCCCTATACCATCAGATGCTATCACTGGGAGCTTATGGCCTCTCCACTTTAGTCCAGAAGATTCAGACTTAAGAGGAGCATCTTTTTTTTAGAATTTCAATTTTTGATTGATGTGAACAGAGGAGTTTTTCACATGACCTCAGTCCATTTTAAATTATCTCTGACCCAGAGAAGATGATGGCATCTCTGGATCATATCCACATATGCCTTTATCTCTTCATGATAGAGCTTTAACCTGCATTTGTGGATGGAAAACTGTTATTAGACAGGGATTTTGAGAACTGTTCCTGAACCCATGTCGTGAACCACGTTTCAGTGTTATCACCTTAGGCCTCCAAAATGATTGTTGCACCATGTCCCAACTTTTTTTTTTTTCAGTGTGTTGCTGCTATCAAATTCAAAATGATGCAATGCATCTCTACTAAGCTACACACCACAAGCTTCAATGACCTAAAGCTGTAAAGAAATGAAGCATCAAGATTTAGTTTTCCCTGAAAATAGAAGAAGAGGGAAAAGGGTGTAAACAGGAACTTTCAGTCACCTCATCAAACTTGTTGACATCATTGGATAAGAGGTTCACAATCTGTCCTGTGGTTGTTTTGGCAAGTGCTGAGCTGTTAAGACAAAGAGCCTTTGGAGAACAAAGGTATCAATTCAAGCCAACCTGAAAACACCAAGACACTTCGCTCAACGCAGAGGAAAATGTTTACTCACACCGTAGGCGTTCGTAATGACTGACCTTCTGGTAGATCATGTGGCACATGGCTATGCGGATCTTCATGCCTGCTCGTTGGACTTTATAGAAGTACACATGGTGAAGGAGAGCCAGGCCGACGGTGGACAGTGAGATGCCTGCAGCGTAGCCGTAAGCCTCGTGGACTGCAGCTGGTTGAGTGGGGTCATAACTTTCGAAATACTCAATCAGCTTCCCAAGAAGCACTGGCTGAATGACTTTGATTACTTCCTAACCAAAATGAGAATGTAAAACTGATACGCAAGTGTGAACCGATAAATCAAAACTTTATTCATGAATAGTGGATGTGTGGTGTCACTGCGTGATTACAGTGTACCTCTATGAAGATGTATAGTCCAATGAGTGAGTATGACTTCCAGTAGCACTGAATGAGAGCTTTCGTAAGTCTAGGGGGCCGCAAATCTTTAGCTGCCTGTTGAACTTCTTGATTCCAGTACCTTATTAAAAGAATAAACAGCAACAATAGGTGGTTTCCAAAGGGCATAAAGTTAAAGAGGAACCACTTTCATGTAATAACACCCCAGCAGCAAAGGTTCAGGACCTCAGGTATGTCTCACAGCAAATACTTTTTTAGGCAGTTATCAGTTTCTGTTAGTCCAGTTTAAGCCCATCATCAAAAAGCCTCAAGACTGTCTACCAGAATTAAATTCAATTTAATTAAATAAATTCTTTTTTCTACCTGTAAAATTTCTGTCTTGCTAATGGCTCCAACATTAGCAAAATCAAAGCATGATCCATCCATCTAGGTAGGCAGCCAGGGGGGGGGTTGTGTTTGTTTTACTACTTTGGTCTATTATAAACACAAAAAGTAAGGAAATCCTTGTTTGGTAGGTTATTTCTTTGTTGTAACAATACTTCTTGGCAGTACGTCTTTTACTGTTGGAAAGCCTGATTACTTTCCTTTTAAACAGTGCCACATTCATGAAGAACAGGCACTTGTGGAACAGCAGCAGAGTATGTGGGTTGTGCCCATAAAAGATTTGCCAAATCTCCTCTGCCAATGTCAATACTTATAGAGTAACATCTTTTGGTGGCGGCAGTGTGATTGTGTGGGCCAGCATCTCTGTCACCCACATACTCAGCTCTGCTGCTCATCAAATGCATGTTCCTGACAAAATGTGGCACCATTTAAAAGGGAAATAATCAGGCTTTCCAACATTCTAAAATGTTTTGCTTAGAGGCATTGTTACAAAAAAAGAAATTTATTCTGAGAAAAGAAACTTTATTTGGAACTCTACTTTATTTTTCATGTTTTATTTCTTGTTTTACGATCATTTTGATATAACTAACTTGCCTCCATGCCAATTCCTGAAGTCAAAGCCCTTCCAAAAGAGAATAGCTCCAAGAGTGCATGTGATCAGAGTAAGGGTGATGCCTGTCCTCATGTGAGAGTTTGAGAGGCCCTGTCTATATATAGGTGGGCTCACCTCCAAGCGCAATGTCACCTCTGACACCAAACCCCCTCATTGGGGACAGACTGTTCCTTTATATGAGATGTGCAGGTTTAGAGGTGCCAGAGTACGGTGGGCACATTTGTTTCTGTGTGGCTACAACATATTAGAGCCCAGCAGATGTTTTGTTGAGACCCCCATTATCATAGAAGCAGAGAGAGATGTTTGTACCTGGCCCCTTGCAAAAAAAGAAAAATAATTTAAAAAATGTGAATTGTCGCTGAACAGCAGAGAAGTAAGCCAGTCAAGAGGGCATTATAAGCGCTCGTGATTGTGAAACTCATGCATGTGTTACGGTTGCAGAGGGGGGAGGCAAGAATACATTTCAGCTGGCACAATGATGGTGGATATGTTGTCATGAGTCTGAACATAAGCTGACCTGACCTGTTCTTGACCCTGCTTCTTGTTTATACTTCTAAGCATGATATGAAACACTGGACTTCTCTGAAATCCGGAAGACTAAGGTTCTTGAATGCAAAAGAAATGGTTAAGCTTTGGGAAAAATACTGTAAAGATACCTTTAATATAATGTTGTAAACATATTTGTTTCTTTCTTTCTATGACATAACTACTGTCTAGGCTGGTGTGTGTGTGGGGGGGGGGACTTGGTTGTTGTCGAAAAAAATTAACAGAAGACGGTCTTACCACTGCAGTTCCTCTCCAAGTTTATCAGATGCATCCTCTGGCAGAACTTTATACATGTCATCTTCTTCTAGTTTCCTCTTGTACCCCAATCTGAACAAGGGGTTTAGCCAACTAAAAACAGAAAGCAGAATAATTAAAAAGCATGTTTGGTAGCTGATAGTATAAAATGACCTACACTTGTACAGAGATGAGAACCAAAGTTAGATATATTTAACTGAATATGTGGAGCGGCTGCCCTGGTAGGTCAGAAAACTTATCAAACATCTTTTGTATTTGCAAATTAAATGTTCAAGTCAGGAAAAAAATGTCACAATGTAAAAGAAGTCTGTATCATGATTGTCTGACAGCATGTTTAAAAAAAAACATGAATGACAATCATAATTGGGATTTATTTAGGTGTAATTCAAGTGGACCATTCGTCAAATACTGCATTCCTTTCTTCTTTGCTTTAATCATTCAAATACACTTTAATAATCATAGACGGTTCACTGAAAGTTTGACAATACCTCTGGAGTGCCAGTACTTTCACTTCACTTGAACCACTTAAACCTTTTGCAATCTAATAAAGACCAGTGGCTTTCTCTTTCATATGACAGTGGGGATGTTCAACAGCTATCTGCTATCTGTCACATCCAGGGATAGGCTTTCCTGACAGGCCACAAAACTGTCACACCAGACAGCACCCCATTCAGTTCATGTCAGTGTGAGGCCGTTTTTCTTACCAGAAGAAAATCTTGGAGAGAAGATTAGCTGAAGCCGACGGATTATCCCTCGCCTCCTTCTGCAGAGGTTCCATGACCCCCCCGGCAGTTTAAGCGACCCGCCGGCCTTTTTTTTTTCTGCAGGTTGTGTGACAGAGGGCGGTCGATAAACACTCAGAAGTGGAAACACTTGGGAGAACAGCTGGTGCAAACTCCACTGTCTGTTGATATTACACCAATATTCAGTACAGGATTACCACCCGCAGGAGGCTGGTTGCCGGCTTGGTTGGGAAGCGCGGTGTCCTGTGGCCCCGCCCGCCACGCGGGGATTGGCTGATGCTGCTGTCAATCATTTCCCAGGCCTCCTGTCATGAACTGTATTAATAAAGTGTTTAATAGAGCTATATTATAAATGTATCATGTGTTGTCTCACTAGGTATTATGAATTAATCCTAGAAGCATCCATTAACATGTAAGTTTTAAAAAGTGTCCTTTTTTATAGTCGATACGTACATCATTATAACAAGTTTAAGTGCAGATCTTGTTTGATTTTATCAATGTCAGTATATTCAGAATTATATATATATATATATATATATATATATGTACACATGTACATGTATATCTTGTAAAAAGTATTCACTCACCTACTTTGACTTATATATGAACTTAAGTCACATCCCATTCTTAATCCACACTTCTGGGAAGGCTGTCCACAAGGTTTGGGAATGTGTTTGTGGGGATTTTTTGACCATTCTTCCAGAAGTGCATTTGTGAGGTCACACACTGATACTGGACAAGAAGGCCTGGCTCTCATTCTCCACTCTAATTCATCCCAAAGATGTTGAGCTCAGGACTCTGGCAGGCCAGTCCAGTTCATTCACACCAAACTCTCTCATCCATGTGTTTACGGACCTTGCTTTGTGCACAATCATGTTGGAAGAGGAAGAGGCCATCTCCAAACTGTTCCTACAAAGTTTGGAGCATGGAATTGTCCAAAATTTCTTGGTATGAAGCATTCAGAGTTCCTTTCACTGAAACTAAGGGGCTAAGCCCAGCTTCTGGAAAACAACCCCAGACAGGGAGACAGACAGACAATACAGTCAGACAATTATCATTCTCCTGGCAACCACCAAACCCAGAGTTGTCAATCAGATTGCCAGATGGAGAAGCGGAATTCGTAACTCCAGAGAACGTGTCTCCATTGCTCTGAAGTCCAGTGGCAACATGCTTTACACCACTGCATCCAACACTTTATATTGCACTTGGCGATGTAAGGCCTGGATGCAGCTGTTAGACCATGGAAACCCATTCCATGAAACTTTCACTGTTTAGGTCTGTAGCGATTGACTCTGCAGAAAGTTGGCAGTTTATGTGGCTGAGTTGCTGTCATTCCTGATTGCTTCCACTTTTGTTCTAATACCACTGACAGTTGAAAGTGGAACATTTAGGAGCAAGAAAATTTAACAGCTGGATTTGTTACACAGGTGGCATTCAATCACAATACCACACTGTAATTCACTGAGATCCTGAGAGCGAGCCATTCCTTCACAAATGTTTGTAAAACAGTCTGCATGCCAAGGTATTTGATTTCATACACCTGTGGCTATGAAGAGTTTTTTCTCTGCCATTGGCTTTGACAGTTTTGTCGCACCTCTTTGCACCATGGCACTGCGCAATTGTAGGAAAAATGGGCTTTAAAGACTCTAGTTTTATAAAGTCAATGTTTAGTCAACGGTCTCTGAGGGGTTTTTTTGTAGTTAGTTAGTTTGTTTTATTTTGTTTTTTGTCTGAAGATCAATTGACACAGTGGACATAAGGAGATTTTTTTTAAACATCCGCTGAAAGTATGTTTTTAATGCAGAGAACCAAAACTA
This sequence comes from Arrhamphus sclerolepis, assembly GCA_037176975.1. Lineage (NCBI taxonomy): Eukaryota > Metazoa > Chordata > Actinopteri > Beloniformes > Hemiramphidae > Arrhamphus > Arrhamphus sclerolepis. The sequence continues at coordinate 11,449,270 of JBAMYA010000014.1, read as the reverse complement.
GTGAACCAGAAAAAGAAAAAATTCTACATCTAGAATTTTACATCTGACCAACACAATCTCAAAAAAATCTTTAGCATCTATGTCATTTACACAGCAGCCACTCAAAGAACCAGACAGTTGGCCAGAACCAGTCCAGATATCTTGAATTTATACTTCCACAAAACAGATGAGGAATGGTGGGTGTCTAGTCCCCTGTGGTGCTCCAGTGCTGCTGACCACCTGGCCAGACACACAGCCATTCAGTCTCAAAAACTGTGGTCTGTTTGTCATTTGTTTGTATAATGGCATCTTCAACTCCAACCCCACAATGATGAGCAATGGGTCTTGGAAGGTGCTTGATTGCTCATTCAGATGGACCAATAAAAGTTCGAGGAGTTTCATGGTGTGGGATGTTAGAACTTAAAGGTCTGTAGTCATTATGTGAAGATGGATGAGATATTTTGGTACTGGAACAAGGCAGGGTGTCTTCCACAGCACCAGGGCCTTCTCCTGACTCAGACTGAGGTTGAAGAGGTGCTGTATAATGCTTTTTGTACTGACCTCAACAATTCCCTGTCTCCCTCCCTGAAGGCCATTTTTTCTTATTGAGAAGCTCTTTGAGGTCACTGGTTATCCAGGGTTTATTAATGGGAAAGCACCTCATTCTTCCGGTGACGATGGTGTTGTCCACACAGAAGTTAATAAAGGCAGTCACATGCTGAGTCAAGACATTGATGTCATTTCCATGAAGCTCACAGAGGGCATCCCAATCTGTATCCTTAAAACACTCCCGCGGAGTTTCTTCAGTTTCCTTTGAGCACCTCTTCACAGTCCTGTAGTTCACAGGTTGCCTCTGGATGATGGGTTTACAGTTTGAGAAGAGAGAGACCAGATTATGATCTGTTTTGCCCGGAGCAGGTTGTGCATCTCTAACATTTGCGTAAAACAAATCATTTTATTTTCTCTTGTGGAGAACATTGGAAATGTGCCAGAGAGCAAGATGTGGTTGAAGTCACTGTTGATAGACAGGAACACACTGGGCTGTTGTGTTTGTAACTTGGCAACAGCAGAGCTGATGAGGTCACACGCAGCTTTTATCAGATGAAGACAGCGTTGACAACGAGGACTGCCTGTCACAAACTTCTGACCTGGATTTCGTCTCTGTACTAAGAGATGTTTTAGCACAAATGAAGGCCCTCACAGCAGAAGAATTTTCCATACACCTCTCATCAGGGGAAGATGTTGAAGACTGGTTTCGACAAGCAGAAGAAGCAGAAAAGGAGGTCTCATCCAAAGATCTCCCTGAACTTGAAGACAATCCTCCACCAGAGCATGTTTTTGCACAAGCAGTGATCGCAGGAGCAGATTATCTCTCTGTAGCAGAGGATGATGGCTATGTTGAGAAGTGGAAAAAGATTTCTGTTCCACAAAATACCACACCTAAACCAGACCCATCTGCACCAAAGGAGGTTTTCTCATTAAAGAGGTTCATTGCAGAACCACATGACTTTGCCTCAGATGAGTGTACTAAAAAGACAGACAAGCCTTCTATGTGGAGGAGGTTTAAAAAATTTGTCACTCCTGCTCATCGCCGGGGGCATAAGAGTGCCAACGTTCACAAATCTGAAGGCATTGAAGTCTCCTCTGAGACTGAGTCTTCAGATCCAGAAATGGTCTCCCTCGACTCGTGAATGTTTGAGTCGTCTCGCTGGTGGACATGTTTCAGTAACTCTGACTTCTTCAAACAGAAAAAGAAGAAGAATTTTTGGGGTGAAAATAGACAGTAGACAGAAGATTTGGGTTTTTCTTCAGGTCTCCTGTGGTCTCTCCAGGTTCTGCCCAGGACAAAAGAAAAAAATGAAGCATCGCTTTTTCTTTTTTTTAATTCTGTTATTTCCTTAAATCGGGCTAAATGTATATACTTTGAATAAAAATAAAAAAATTATTTTGTCTGACAGCTGAATTTTACTTAAAGTTTGGTCATACAACATGATAATTGTCAAGTACTTCCAGACAAATAAATACATGAATATGTCTAAATTACTCATTAGACTTTTTCAGAGTCCAAAAGAAATGGTAGAGAGTCAGTTCAAACATGGTGATGGTAAAATTTACAACAAGAAAGGGGATTTCAGATTAGCACTAGGTCATTGTTTTGTAACTTTGAGAAACTTATGCTTTTTGCAGCTTTCAGTGAGTCATGGTCAGACAAATCATGTCTGCAGGTGGTGAAATTGTGTTTGTCATATGGACCCATTTACAGTTGTGTCCCTAGAGAAGCTGTTGGACTGTTGGCTTGACCATCAAACAACCAACCACAACTTCAGCTTGTCCCACCAAAGAAGCCTGTCAGAGCGTTGCACTGTTCAATGCATAATAATGCTGCTGCTGTTTGGAAATTAACAAACATGAACCATGATAATCTTCTCGATAAAACAGAACTATGCTCTCTGTGTTCCAAAGCTGTAATTTTACTCTGCTTTTCCTTTACGGGATCTATGGAGTTAAAATGATGACAGCTTACTTTGGTACTGAAATCAAATTTGGCATTGAAAACTAAAACTTCAACTAAAAAGGGGTCAGTGTTACTTTAAAAAAAACAAAATGTTATTTTCACTTCAATGTTCAATCTTTCAAAATTTTCAGTTTCAGTAAACTTTTTTCAATTTCAATTATTTTTTACAGTATCAAATAAAATAATCTTTTCAGTGGAAGTTTTATATTTCAATATATCCAAATTTGGTTTCAGCCCCAAATTGTCATTGTTTTTAACTTCATAGGGTTAGAGTTAGGATTCAGAACAAGACTTCTGTTTTACAAATTTCTTCACCCAAGCAAAATACTGTACAATACACAGTGTGTGTATATACATGAAGTCACTCATTAGTCATCATTAGTCACACTAAAGAACAGGTCTCATAGTTTGAGTCTCACGTGAAGCTCATTAAAACTTCACCATGAGAGCGAGCACCCTCTGGTAGAGCTGAGACTCAACTCCCCAGACTGAACCCGGTGAGGCTTAATGAATGCAGCGTGTCACTGCAGGACTGATGTCTCCCCATCACTCACGTCACTGGATCATTATAAAAGTCCTTGACAAGTGAGAAGTTATAAAATGGAAGAACAACCAACATATGTATATATATAAAAAAAGAAACAAACATGACGTAGAAAGTTGGCGAGATCAGCTAGTCACCTCATGTTACATTTGAAGACTTATCTATCTTTGAATCATATATTTACTTACTGCTAAAAGTAAGTATCTTAACAGCCTGTTAATATGCACCAGAATGAAGGGAATGGCATACTACCTTAGAAATCTTTTATTCTGGTGTTGACGTGCACATTTCACACCAAAGTCTGTTCATCACCTTCATCCTGAGTGATAACTGGACGTTCCTGTGGTGTTTATACTTCCAATAGAACAGATGAATGTGGAAACTGGACACAACAGTGAACCAGACTTGTGGAGGTCCACAAATCTCTTCCTGATATCTTGACTGATTTTGTTTTAATTTCCCATGATGCCTCACACGGAAGCAGAGTGTTTGAGGTGTGCCAGAAAATACATCTACATGTGTGCCTCCAATTAACTCAAATGTTGTCAATTAACCTATGAGATTCTTTCAAAGGTATGACATCATCCTTTGGGATTTCTATAATTGTTTTAAGGCATAGTAAACTTCATGTATGTAAACTTCTGACTACAAAGGAAGTCATTAAAAAATATCACTCAAAATTGATCTAGCTCATTATTACAGGAAATAGAAATAATATCCTAAATGACTTTTTTTTTTAAATGAAATGCTCAGTCCAATTTAGTGTCAGATAGTGAGGAAAAAAAATAGTTCTTTTTATATGTTGTATGTAAATTTCTGATTTCAACTGTACATACCCACATTGTCCTGTTTAGGGTCAAAGAGGACTGAGGTCCAGTTCAAACCCAGTAAGAAGAGGGATTTATTCTGAACAGGTCACTAGTTCATCACGAGGCCACACTGATGCAAGCAACCATCAGGAATTATTACAGTTTATATTACCATACATAGTAAACACGTTCAGTGTAAAATCACCATCAGCAACTTCCTAAACCTAAACTGCATTTTATCTCCTCAATAATATGAATAATGAATATTCAGTTTTCATTATTTTAAACAGTGGTTGACACTGGTGGTTACCCGCATCCTTTTTGGAAAATGTACTGAAATAATCTCCTTTACTTTATTTTTCACCAGTATAAAAATGGTTGTTAAACAATGAAGATACTGTACATTTCTATGACCAGATTATTAGTATGTTGTCCTAATCTTTTAACTACAAAATTATACTGAAGAGGAAGAAAAGGTGAACAATTGTCCAATCTGATGCAGATGGCTCCTTCTAAGATCGTTTGTTGCTTTGATTAGTTCCCATGGACAACTTCAAGACCAAAAATTAAATAAAATGTGATAAAGGGTGTAAATGACAACATTTTGTTGTGTCTGCTCTCATCACCAGTGGAGAAGTTTCATCTGAAAGAATTGTGAAAATGTTGAAATTGCAACTTAGTGCCTACGTGAACTTACAGGGTACATATTGTCATTATTGCAAGTTCAGCCACAGGTTTTAGATCATTTAATGTTAAACAGCAGGCTACTCCTGAAATTATTAGTCATAAATAACATTTGTCTATTTCAGATACTTATAAGTGAGAACAGGGTGCATTAAAAATGACACACATGTTCAAATATGAGCTGGAAATCATTAGTCTGCCAGTTGTTCAATACTGTGTGCTAAAATGGATGAACCAGTACCTGGACTTTGTCACCTGTTTGTCTCCTGTTTTCGAGGCTTAATGATTACTCTTCTATTATTTTTTTTATGTTAATATGATACTTGACAATATTTTTAGACTAAAACATGAGCACATGGATGGCGTATACTCCCTTTTACCCTTTTCCAATTTAATGCCTAACCGCCAGTTCATGCTTCCTTTACTATTTCACTTTGAGACACCCGTGTCCGTCCCCGTATGTGAGCAAGACATCTTGCCTGTTAATCATCTCAGTGAAACACATGTCCACAGTGTAATTTAGTTGCCTGGGGACATTTTATTTCTTCTTATTTCTTGAATTGCTCCAAAATACCGTAAACATATCTGAAGCCATCAAATGTCAGGCTTGCAGATACTGGCTTTTCTCTGTGGTCTGGCCGGGCTGGGTGCCAGTATCGGTGCCACAGTGTCCAATGAATGGAGGGCCACCAGCCGAGCATCCTCAGTCATCACAGCGACCTGGGTGCTCCAGGGTCTGTGGAACAACTGTGCTGGAAATGCCATTGGAGCTCTGCACTGCAGACCACATCATACTATCTTTCAGCTGGAAGGTAAGATTAGAGGGTCACCGCTGCTGATTGCAGAATCTGTGCAGTAACACTCTTCATGATGCATTTATCTGTTTTCAACATAAATTATGCTGGCAGCACATCTAGGGGTATTGAGTGCATATGTTCCACATGTGTAATAATTCAGTGCCTCCTATCTATCAAAGCAAAACTGAATTTGTCAGCTTGTATCCAAAATAGTAAAAAAAAAAAGCTGCTGCCAAAAGCTCATGTGTTTACACACATAAATTACAACAATACAGCTTAAAAGTTGCTCAGTGGCTGGAAGCTGTCTGATGGTGATTTATATTTCATATCAGTGGTTTTAAATGATTCAGAGTGCCCTTGTTTTTGAGATTTCTGAGTAGGATTATTGTTGTGGTGTTGTTTTATCTCTTACACTTGTTTTTGTCATCTATATTTCTGCTTTGCCTTCCATATTACTGGCATTATGTTTCATTATTAAAATTGCTTTTAAAACCAAAACTGTGTTATCATCAAGCGTCAGATTTCTAATTGACAAACCTTTAAGTACGAAAAGAAAAAAAAAAAAAACGAGGCAGTTAATAATAAAAGTATTTCACAATATTCAAATCTGTTACAGCTTATTGCTGGTGCGTTAAACTGTGGAAAAGTATAATCCTTTGTTAACGATGTTCAGCTGAGCGTTTTTCTGTGGGGTCTGGGTGAAGAGAAATATATGTTTATTTATATGTTCACTTAATATTTACACAAAATAAATACAACCAAAGAATTTTTTAACCATTTTTTAGAATGTTTTTGTTTTACTGAAATATTTTTAGACTTTTTTTTTTTTTTTTTTTATGCCCATTTCCAGTAGCCTGATGTTTAGGGACCAGGAAAGCTAATTTAAAAATTTCAGCTTGTGTCTTTTTCAATCAATCAATCAAATCTTTATTTATATAGCACTTTTCATACCATTGTAGCGCAAAGTGCTTTGCATAATAAAATCAACAATAACATATAAAAACTCACAAAA
>JBAMYA010000014.1:11432425-11442830 GCA_037176975.1 Arrhamphus sclerolepis | reverse complement strand
GGTGGAAATCGTGGGATGAAGCGAGGGTGGCTGCTGCGGACAGGAAAAAATGGAGAGACTCTGTAGAGGCCTTATGTACCGCTGGGCGCGAAGAAGACAGGACAGGACAGGATTTTTATTTTTCATTAAAACATTGATATCAAAAATTGTAAAACAAGGTTCAGAGTTCTCTGATTTTGTTCAATCATATGTGGGTTACCCACGCAAGAACAGAGCATAAAGCAATTAATCTCATTTTAATATGAAAATTGAAAAACAACAAGAAAAACAAGTCAAACTGGATTTGTTGATGCATTTTTGTAAACTCTACTATTGTACTTCATTGAAAAAAAAACAACTTCCCCACCAGATTTCTAGAAGTAACACGACAAAATCTCCAAAGTGCTGATAAAAGGTCTATTTTCTGTAGATAGAAATTTTCAGAATATTCTTTCTTTTGTTGGCCAAAAATTGTGGCGATGTTGCAGCAAATTTGCAAAACTGCAACCTTCTACACATATTGTGGACTTTGGCTGAATTTGCATTAATTATTGCGATTGCAAGACCACAAATTCCTGGAGACTGATTCCTGGAAACAAAATATTAAAGAAAGCACATACGACCCCAATTTTTAAAAAAAATATTGTTTTGTGTAGAACGTGAATAAAATTTGAACATAAACCTATAAAATCCTATATTCTTATAATCCTATATCAGCCATTGAATCTGAGAAGTTTTACCATTTCATGGAAAATATTGGCTCATTTAGACTTTGACTGGCAACACACCTCAAAAAAGCTGGAACAGGGTGATTACCATTGACTCATTACAGGGCATCCCCCTCTTCTGTTAGCAACTGTTTGTAAATATTTGGGAAGTGAGGACACCATTGCTGGAGTTTTATGAGAGGAATGTTGTCCCAGTCTTGTCTGATATAGGATTCCAGTTGCTCAGTACTGATGTGCCTCCTTTGATGAACATTTTCATTTTGTGATGCGCCAAATGTTTTCTTCTGGTAAAAGGTCTGGATTGCAGGCAGGCCAGTCAAGGACACAGACTCCTCTACGATGAAACAATGTTGTTGTGATGGACAGTATGTGGTTTAGGACTGTCTTTCTGAAAAATGCAATGTCTTCCCTCAAAGAGTTGATGTCTGGATGGAAGCATGTTGCTCAGAAACCTCTCTCTATATATACATTTCAACAGTGATGATGCCTTTCCAGGACATATGCTGCATATCCACCCGTCCATTGGGGTTACGTCTCTTATGTCACTTAAGTTATTGCCATGACACTGCCAAACTGTAACATTTCATTAATTGTAAATTGAAAACATAATGAAACAAACTTCCTCATCACATATAATGTCTACCCTCTTTTATAAGAGTTTAAACTGTCCCCTTTAATCAAAAACGTGCAAACTAGTGTCTCACTGCTCCCAACAAGATGGTGATGATTGAGTATGCAAACTGGCTGGTGTTCAACACTAAATTTTCTGATCATTTTCAGTGCACCATCCAGATACTTGCACTGTACTTACTCAACATAATGTGGACACACTTATGCACTCAAAGTAGTAAGAACAATTAGCAAAAACCTAAATTTGCTACTCATAGCACCTCCTGAGCGCTGAGCAGTTTCAAGTTCGGCAAATTCTTTTGTCTGTGCCGTTGTGAACCAGCCTGTGAAGGTTCATTAACATTGGTCACTCACAACTGAAAATGTCTGCCTGTGAAGTGTGATTGAGTTTTGAGCTAACATTTTTAAAAGTTAGCCAAGACACGCTTTGTATATCGTAATCAACTGAAAACTTAGGTAAATTGGTTAATTAGATATTATGACATTTGGGGAGCATTCAAAGTTTGTACTGATTGTCAAAGAACAAATGAATTTAACTAAGGATTATTATGAGAAAATCTGCACAGTCTGGTGACTAATGGAAAATTCTGGGTGTATTAGGATATGTAAATATGCCCCAACTTATTCCTCGGGACGATTATCATAGCCATATAGAGATTTGCTATTATAAATAAGAGACTCCAATGGATGACAAAAAAGGAGCTTTATTTTCTCACTTCTCAGCTGACATGTGCTTTCTTATAAACAAGTAAATACTGCAAAGCACAGCCAGTTACAACATCTTGTTCTAACATTCAGGGCCTCTACGTTCACCAAACATCCATCTCTTTAGATCATTTCATGCATCGCACAGGCTGCAGGTTAATGAGGTCTGGGGTTTAAATGAGGGTCTGAACATGCTCTCCAATTAACTCCTTTCTTCAGCTTCATCCTCAAACAATAGAGTGGGATCACTGAAAGATCTGTCACCCTAATAACTACTCATCATCTTAATTACGAACCCGGAACACCCACAGACACATGCTTTCTTGCCTGTCAGAGAGGAGAAAATTTCAGTCTTGTTTTGACTTTTGGATTGCAGTCTTTCATTGCATTACATGCAGACTAAAACGCTTAATAACTCTTATTCTCAATAACACGAACTTGAATGAACTTGGTCTATATTTTGGATGTTTAAATAAATGATTTAGTATTCTGATGACCACAATGAAACCCCATGACCCTAAAGGTATATTAAACAAGAACAGATGTTGCTGTTCCCTTCAAAAAATATTTATTTTTAAATATTGGTTAGTAAATAAATAGATAAATAAATATAGAACCACTAACTAACTAAGGGACAGTTTACAGGGACTGAATAAAAAAAAAAAAAGAAGACCATTGACGTTTGAACAAGACATTTTTCTTATGAGGTAGCACAGCAAGATCCAAAGCTATAAAATATTGAAACATAGAAAAATAAAATTATTTTGAAACTGAGAACATGCAAGTAAATTATATATATTTGCAGTCACCACATGACTCAGAGCACTCCAGTAAAACCAAGATTTGTCATGCTCTTAGTCACCAGCTTGCATGCTCTGTATGAAACATATATCGGGGGGGCGCACTTGTTTTTCTAATAATGTGAGAGAATTTTTTTAATCACATCCTTCAAAATTTTTATCCATTTCCTGAGTGCTTGAAAGCGTTACCTGTAAACGGTGTTCAATTCAATAAAAAGAACAAAAACACAACTTACTTTATGAATCCCTGAATGGAAATTAATTGAACCTTTATCAAGTCCCGCCCCTTTGTTTCTGTTGCTAGGTCGGACAAAATCGTCATCTCTCCCATCCACTCCCATTTTGAAAGCAGGTTTTTACATTGCTTTATTGCTAATTAATGCACCAAAGAAAACCAACAGCAATTGGATCTTAATAAAGGGAACACTTCGGGTATGTGAAGTGAGCTTTAAAACGGTGGATTTCTGTGAAAACGGGATGTTTTGATTAGTTTAGTTAACAGCATGGCAGAGTAAGCAGCAGATGCTGGCAGCCTCCCACCAACAGACTTACCTTTAAAGACTATATGTGACCAGCCAGGGCTCCAAAATATCTTAGTGGGTATCACTTTTACAAGTGCCCCAAGCACACCATTTAACCATTTTGAGAAAAATAAAAAACTTTTGCGGTTGTAGCAATGGGTTGTAGCCTGCTGCCTATACCTACTTTGTTTTCGTGGTACAGCTCGGATTTCTGCCCGTTTTGGGATAAGAATACGCTGCACCCTCACTACACTGTGTGCGGTGTGTTCCAAAGTGTTACTTTTCACAAAGTTCAACAAAAAGTATGATTTTAAATGCTGATTCATGCAAATAAAAACTACATTCTTTCCATTGTTGTGAATGAGAGAGACGGATATTTTGTCCAACCAGATATTCCAACCCCGGATATAGGAACAGAGAATGATTTTTCTTGTTGGTCAGTCAGGGGCCAATCAGAAGGCTGATAAATGGTCAATTGTTGCAGGAGATGTCATGATTTAGACCTCTTCTAAGGATCTCCTGTAGTGCTCTATGTTGTAGTGGATCTGAAGAAGCTTCTGCCTGACGACACTGTTGCTGAATTATTGTGTTGTGAAGAGGAAGCTATGTATTGTCTGTTTGTATTTTTTCATTTTATGATTTACCATCTGTTACATAATCCTCCTAAAATCTCCAGTCATCTCCTGCATTTTGCTCATATTTCAGATGAGATGATTGTTCTCACACCATGACACAAAACATTCCATCAGTTCTCTGTATTCAGTCTCTTGTCCATCACTGACATAGCCCCACAACTCCAAAGTCATCTGAATCTGTCTGCAGATGACCAGACCCTCATCCTAACTTTTACTGTAAGTCTGATCTGTGGAGAGTGAAGAGGAATGGTGAGAGTGCAGTCCCCTGTGGTTCTTCTGTGCTGCCGACCATCTGGTCAGACACACAACCACTCAGTTTCCCACACTTTGGTCTGTTTGCCAGGTAATCTGTAAACTAGGCAGTTGTGGTGCCATGTACTTGTGTCTTCTGGAGTTTCTTACATTGTAAAGCATGCTGGATGGTGTTCAGTCCACTGGAGAAACAATCTGAGGATCATGTTCAGGATCATCATGAAGATCAGTATGAACAGTTCTTCTGCTTTGTCAGACGACTGCAAGTTAACAGATGCAGGTGTGATTTCATCTACTGGAAGAAGGCAGGATGTATTCCATAACACCGGAACCTTCTCTGGCTCTGACTGAGCTAGAAAAGATGCATTAGAATCCCAAGCTGGTGTGCACATGCTTTAAGGACTCTGGACCTGCAGCTAGTTGCGGTTCAGTCCCTCCACCGGACTGCTACAGACAGACAGGTGGTGGTGGAAGTGGGTGGGGGCCCAGCATCTCCTGATGTGGATATCTCTACAAAATGTTTGTTAGAAGCCCAGCTCTGCTAGGGTCAGCAGGTCAATCAATCAAATCAATCAATCAAATCTTTATTTATATAGCACTTTTCATACCATCGTAGTACAAAGTACTTGCATAATAAAATCAACAATAACATATAAAAACTCACAAAATCAGGTCATTTTCACACACATCCTTATATTCATACCCACGCAGCACACATACACCCCCCCAACATACACAGTATTTCATGCTGAGTTTTGCAGTTTCCTTTTGAACGCTGTCTTAACACAGCAGCAAAAGATCTTCCACTTTTAATTTGATTGACTGCAGGACATTTATTTCCAGAATTTGCTTATATTTAGCAAAAATACCCAGAATGTAAGGCTCACAGTAGCTTGAAAGTACATTGAGGGCTGAGCTTGAAACTGTGCTGCAACCAAAACCAGTTCAAATGCAGGTTTCCTTCTTAGATGAGTGACTGGACACTGCTCCTGTCTTTGCATGAGTGAATGGAGTTGTGCAACACAAACATGCTCATGAAAAAGTTTTCCTCCACCAGGGCGAACAGAGGAGACACGCAACTGCAGTCATTTGCCTGTTTGGACTTTTGTCTGTCTGTTTTAAAGATTAGTTTGAGTTTCAGTTTAGGAATATGTTAGACCATGGTGCAAATAAAGATCTCTTTTGTTGAAACAGTGAAATCGAGCTCTGTAACAGCTTTTTTCCTCTTTGGAGACAGAAGCTCTATCATACAACCACCAGATGGAGCTCTAATTCAAATGTTAAAAGTAAAAAAAAAAAATTATTTCTTTGGTTTGATAGATTTTCTCTTTTTTTTTCTTTTTTTTTTTACTTCCCTCACTTCAACCCAGAGAGTATTTCTTCAGTTTGCTTGGACATCAGAGTGAGTGATGCGCTGTTAATAAGTCATCTCAGTTCTGCTAGTTTGAGTACAAGAGGAAGTTGAAACACTTGTGTTGCGTATTAAGCATAGGTGACTGACAAAAGGTGACATTTATCATTTCTCAGATGAATTTACAAGTCAGACCACTGAATATTAAGGAACTGTAACACAATACAAGACTACTGAATGTAGAAGAGAAAACTGGAAAAATAAACACAGAAAGGATTCAAACTGGCTTGTAGTCAGAGTCAGAGAAATAACGTATGACTAATGAATGGTTTGTAATCATTTAAGGAGGGACTTTTCATAAAGCAGCAAATACTAAGCCCACGAACCCATGAAACATTGCAAAATGAAGTGTTAGTTTAACTGACCTTGGAGTAGGAATGGTCAGGCAACCAATAATATTAACTTCTACAAAGTTAACATATGAATAACGCATCAGAAGAATAAATAGTGTGTTTTACTTTCACCTTGGCTGGAATGATCAATATTTCCAGATCAAAAGTTCTACTTAAATCTTTTCACTTTAAATAAAATGACTGCATTCACAAAGCTACTGATCCACAGAGATGCTGAGCTTGAACTTTAACCTTCTTCAGTGACATCATCACAAAAAAAAAAAGAAAGAAATCTAAATTCAGAACTTTCATCCGGAAGACTATGAGTCAGGGTGACGTGAACTATGTGACGGGTTTGGAAAACGTTAAAATAGACCATTGGCCAGATGCTGATGTTTAGGGCCAAACTCCTCCCAACATATTATGTCCACAACACATTAACTATCAATCACAGCCTATCCATTGAAGCTAACTGTGCAGACCCAGGCTACATTTTTAAACGAGTCTTACCAGCCTGGGAAACGTTAGTCAGCTTCAGCTCCAATCAATTTAACCAGCAGCCACAGTGGTGTGAGGAAGTTGTCTTCAGCATGAGCGGCATGGTTCAGGAGATTTTGGCCTTCATTTTAACCACCTCAGGGTGGGTGCTGGTGTCATCCACTTTGCCGACGGATTACTGGAAAGTGTCTTCCCTTGATGGAACAGTCATTACGACAGCTACCTACTGGTCCAACCTGTGGAAAACCTGTGTCACTGATTCAACAGGAGTCTCCAACTGCAAAGACTTTCCTTCAATGCTGGCACTGGATGGTCAGCTCTTTTTTTTTTTTTATTCTCATCAGATGATTTATTTCAGTCTTGACCTTTTTATGATCTGTGTTCAGTTATATGTGTGTGTGTCTCTAAAAGCTCAGCTCATCTGGACATTATAAAATATCAAGGAATCGCTGCTTAACCTTGTCATTAAAATCTAGCATTGATTTATTCTTACTGTCCTGGCACTTGTCTCTCTGTTTTGTATGAAAATTCGAGTTTAAGTTCATTACAACCTCAGACTAATAAATATTTTAAGCCTAATGCTGCCAAGAAAAGACTAATTTGCTTTCAAATGCGCCAATGTTTAGCCTTTGTTCTCTGAGCCTGAAAGCTATGAAGGTGATTTATTGGGAGCCTCGGGCAGTTTTCACCATGGGTGACTAGTTTCAGATGTTAATGCCCAACGTAATATTTGCCTCAAAATCTCATTCTCACAGTGAAATTCACACAAGCACAGACACCACAATAATCACCCAGTGCCCGAGAGCTATAACAATTATTTGTGACAAATTTTATTACCTGCTTTAAGTTGAAATTGTACAAAAGGTCAACAACCTTGTAGTCAATGACCTTGCAGTGTGGAGATGTATGAGAAGAAAAGCAAACAAACAAACGATAAATAATGATAAAACACTTTGCTTTATTTTTGACATTTGCAGGTTACATCCAAGCTTGCAGAGGACTGATGATTGCAGCTATATGTTTGGGTTTCTTTGGCTCCGTGTTTGCACTTGTGGGGATGAAATGTACCAAAATTGGAGGCAGTGAAAAAAGCAAAGCCAGGATTACCTGCTTTGCTGGCATAGATTTCATTCTCAGTGGTAAGTACACACCACCTTTCTGCATGGCAGCTTTTTAAAAATTTTTTAAAATGTATTTTAATGTTTTTCCTCCTCAGGTCTCTGCTCGCTTTCAGCGTGTTCTCTCTATGCACACCGGATAACATCAGAGTTTTTCGACCCCATGTTTGTGGCACAAAAGTACGGAGAGTTTCTATACTTGAAAGTATTTAGTAACTGGAACCTTTTGCGTAGACGCTAATGTGGTGTTTTTGTGCCTCCAGGTATGAACTGGGAGCTGCTCTCTTCATTGGCTGGGCAGGGTCTATCATGTGTATTCTGGGAGGCAGCATGTTCTTCTTCTCAGTTCTCAGTTCTTTTTCCAAAAGGTTAGCGACACATTCTCTCTTCACGCAACGAAAAGAAGAATTTTATAGTGAAACCTACAGTGTTCGTCGCGTTTGCAAGCCTCACATCTGTGCTCTCTTTTTACAGCCCCAGTCAGGTGAACACCGTCTACAAAGGAGCTGTCTCACATTCTCATATATCCTCCTACACAAGAGGGCAGCCGCAGCCTGCGAACCAGAGACTGCCTGCAGACAACAGCAGCTCTTCCAGAGTGCACTATTTTGATAAGAATGCATATGTGTGAAGGATGTGAACATACAGTGAACCACGTTTGGTACTGCAACATAGCATACAGTCGGTAGTTTCTGTCTGACAGAAGAATTACTGATATTAATTTGTAGGCTGGTGGAGGGATGGTGAATTTAACGTTTTCTGATGCAGTTTACCCTCCAAGAGTCATATTTTCACTGTTCCTGCTCTTCACTCTGATAATTAAGAAGCCAAATTAAAAACATTTCAAACACGGTTCCTTCTAATCAAAAATGCAGATGCTTTTCTACCTTTTGCACCTATGTATTGTCATGTATTTTGTTAAACATTGGTTTTGTTGGTTGTATTTTTAACTGCCTGTGACCTCTTCTTGTTGTTAATTTGTAATGGCAATATTTAAAACTGTGTCAGGAACCCATTTCATCTTGTTTGACATGAAATAACGATTAACTTTTTTGTTTGTTCATTTGTATTTAGTAATGTGCAAACCCAAAGAGTATTCAAAAGATGTAATGTAAATTTTAAAAAAAAGTGAAGTGAATGGTGGAGATTTTCAACTGAACACATTATAACATTAAAATAAAGACAGTTCAGCAGCAGCAGGTACTGTTTTTAGTCTGAATATGATGTTTATTTTCTCTTCGATGGTCGGCAGATGGCAGCAGTTTTCCTTTTTTTCTCTTTAGATGATCATGATTCATCACTTATTGCTTTTTAGAACTTTGTTTTCATAATATGTTAATTTTTTTTTTTTTTAAAGTGGTATTTACAACTTGGATACTGTCATTAAAAGTTCATTTATAATGTTTTTTGCTGAGTGTTAGTAGATGCAGGGAAGGTTGTGACCTGAAAAGGTAACTAGAGGAGATGGTAAATATTCAAAGTACGAGGCACACTCAGAAAGTTTACTGTAAACATCTTACCCAAAGCTGCCAGGCCCTCATCTACTCTGAAGTAACAGATGCGCTCTTATCCTCTCCACCCTCCAACATGAAACAAGAGACCATCTAGAGGTTTGCTTTCCACTTCATAGAAGTGTGAACCAGCTGATCCTGTTTTTAGATGCTTCTTTAGCCGACTTCTTAATTTCAGCAATGAGGAAACGTTTGATCCAAATATTTGGCTTCTTGATCTCATCACTGGGATGGTTTTTTGTGCTGTGCACCATGGCGATGGACTACTGGAGGATCAGCCAGCTCGGAGGACAAGGAGGCTCTTTCATTATCAAGGTGGCCTGGTACTGGTCCAACCTGTGGAAGGACTGTTTCACTGATTCCACAGCCGTCACCAACTGTCGAGACTATCCAGTCCTCTGGAGTGTCAGCTGTAAGTTGCAAATAGACTTCTGCATGGCAGGATATATTCTGTAATTTCCCCTTAGTTGGCATTTGGATCTGAGTGCAGTTTAGCTGGTCTAATGTTTATCAGCGAGAGTATGATGCAGATATGGAACAACAAAGTTTAGATTTCAAGAAAGTTGACAATAGATGAGAAAAAACAAGGTTTTTCCCCCTAAGTAGAAAAATGTGAATTCATTATTAATAAATGCATATAGCTTTACCTCAGCCTGACTTTTGCTATCATGGTCCAGTAAAAAACAGTGGATTTTGGTTGGTAAATGTTAGCTATCTTTAGGTATAAATGCATCCATAAATGACATTACCATTAGCTGATTTTATTATTCCCCTCATCTTGTGTTAGCCTCCTTTTTAAAGTGTCACATTATCCCATTTTTGTCACATGTGGCAAGTTTACTTGTTGGTTAGAGACTGACTGAGCTACAACTGAAATCCAGATGTTGTACCTTTGAACAACATATTAATAATTGTGATGATTCAACCTTTATCACTATATTATTTGCATATTTATGTTGGACTGTAAAATGAACCACATATTTAGAAATGTGGAGTTTATCATAAAACTGTGCTGACAATTTTCTAACAAAACGGAGAAAAGTTATTTTGTTTTTCACATCTCTATATGTACATACAATACTAGCCATATATTTGATATTTCTACTTTATACTATATTTGTAGTTGTTTACTATATATGTATGATTCTTTATAGATAATAATTGTATACATTTGTTTATATCTCTACATATATTTTATTTCCCAAATATATATATATATGTATATGTATATATATATACACATATGTATATATATATATATATATACACATTTGTGTGTGAGATC
>JBAMYA010000014.1:11405138-11428490 GCA_037176975.1 Arrhamphus sclerolepis | reverse complement strand
AGTGTGTTATATTTTGAAATACCACATCAGATTGGGACAGTATAATTCATATATATCATATATCTTATGCATATATATCATTCTTTAATACACCTTTTTATGCCATCATAGCCCATCTTCATCATCATAATAATGATTATTAGTAGTAGTATTTGTTGTCCATTACAATTAGTATTTCGTTTATACATATTGAAGAAAAAGAAAACACAGTATTCAAATTTTATGCTGAAAAGCCATTATTGTCGCGTTTACCGTAATGTCGGCTTTAAATGAGCATAAACAAAAGTAGGGCGGGCTGGCTTGACACACGTTTGAGAAGAGAGGGCTGACTTGACGGCAGTACCTTACAGTGTGGTCTACCATGGAGCTGGTCACGTGATGTGATATAATAGAAAGAAAGAAAGAGGGAAAATATCATACTGGTAAGTCCACTATATATATTTATTTATGAATTTATTTTTCAAAAAGAAAAATGCAACATTTTGTGTGTGTGTGTGTGTGTGTATATATATGTGTGTATATATGTATATATATATATATATATAAACAATACGTTTTTAATTGTGAATTTTGTATATGGATATAAAAAAACAAGAAGTATTGTGCTTCATCCTTGCATCTGCCAGATTTTGTAAACTGAAGAGTTTATGATTTCATGTATCACTATAGAATACTGTCAAATAAGCCATATACATACATAATAGCCTGGCACAGCTTTCATGTTCTCCATATTGATAGTATTCCTGTAAAACCTTCCTGACACTTGTGCAGCCTGCCGCTATGAAAACACTGGGAGGACCAGCCATGGTCAAATGTGTTGGATGTGTGTCTTAAAGGGCCTATATTGAGTTAATTTGGACACCAATACATAAATAAATAAATAAATAAATAAATAAATAAATGGGAGACCAACAAGAAGGTGGTGAAAGTAGAAATGCAACTGGTTGGTGTGACAGAAGAGTCAGAAGACAGGGAAACATGGAAATGAAGGGTCTGTTGTGGCGACCCCTAAGGGGAAAAGCAAGAAGCCAGATTCAACTTTTTATAGCATATCGGTTATGATAAGATTCAACTAAAAAGGTTGCTTGTCATGCACTATTTTTGCCTAGTGGCTTTGCTTTTACAAAAAAATAAAAAGTCAGTCTTCTTTCTTTACTGTGCATTCCCCCATCAACTCCTCATCAACGTTACATCTTAGTTAGGCTTTTTCATCTCCACTGTTGCCGTGTGCTTACTCAGGATGGGGAATTGAAAGACGTGAAGCTTTGATACAGTTCCTTAAATTTATTTCTTTTTGTTTGTTATTTCATTAAGCAGCATTATATGTTTTTTATGTCTGTTCTGTAATGAACTGGATTAACTAAATTGCAATGAATTATACTGAACTGGATTGTACTTCACTACTACCGGACTGGACTGCATTGAACTTGTTTGCTTTCTGTGCAGTGTTTTCAGATTATTTGATTAAAACAAACTCACAATGAAAGTAAAGTGAACGGAAGTGAATTGAACTTTGACCATATCAAACGTGCCAGAATTGCAGCTGACAATAATGTGAATAGACATAGGGTAATAGGCTACCAGTTTTTAGGTTAAAGATTTTATTGTTTGTTTTTATGACTCTAAACAACATGGCACCACCTGACTTATCAGAGCTTTTCCACTTTTATAATCCAGCCAGAGCACTGAGATCAAACAACCTGTTGCACTTGGCAGTTCCAAGATCTAGATAAAAAGCTGAGGTGATAGAGTTCTTTTCTGTTGCTCCAAAATTGTGGAACAGCCTTCTCTTTATCAGAGCTGCCCAGACTACAGAACATTTAAAATCCTTGTTAAAAACCAAACTTTTCACTTTGGCGTGGTACCTTCGCTTTTATTCTATATAAAATATATCTTGGCCTTTGGAAGGGTTGCAAGCCAGCAATGTCAAGACAAGGAAACTCCTTACAATTCATGGATGGTTTCTCTCAAGTCCAGCATCCTGAGGTTGTGAACTAAGGAAAAGGACTGTAGCCAAACTGTAGTGGGGATATGAGCCACTATCCAGGAAGAAAACTATCTCCAGGAATACATGCAGAAGATGGCTCCTACTGTTGACCTGTAAATGCCTCAGGCAACAGAAACCCACCATGGAGGAGGAGCCAGAGGGACTATCATTGAAGAACATGCCCTGTCCCTGTATCACCAGCACATTGAGGATGTGGCATCGTTGGGTGGCTGACAATGGAAAAAGATACCAATGGCTGGAAAATTCTAGACTGAAAGACAGCACAGAGGCACTGATCATGGCTGCATAAGAACAGGCCATAAACACTAGATCAATAGCAGCCACAGTTTACCACACCAAACAGGACCCAAGATACAGACTGTGTAAAGAACCCCCTGAAACAGTGAAGCACATCACCACAGGATGTAAGATGTTGACATGCAAGGCATACATGGAACGGTATCAACTAGCATAAAACACAGAAACATCTGCAGGCTGCAGACAGACCCGATTCAACCAGCTGGCCAGATGGCTTAAGCAGATAAGAGGAGCAACAACAAATATGCTATACATTAAAAGCCAAAAACACATAAATGTACGTGGGTGCAAAACGCAAAGTGCTAATGATATATTAACTTTTTGTTGTCTCAAAAAGTAATATGATAGACAACATATTTGCACACGCTCACGCGCACACATCTTCCCTTCTTCTGCTGCCGTGGCTGCTCTCAGTTGAGCCAACTGATGTGGGCGGGTCTTTCCAGTTAATCTGGCCAATCAGCGTCACCCACGACCGGTCAGCGGAAAGCGCTGCTCCGCCGCGGCTGAGTTACGTGAAGCGATGAACCACAGCAGTCAACACATGGGACTGTTGAGAAATAAGCGAAGCGTTAGTTAAAACCACATCAGCAGACGTCCCCGGGACACAGAGAGAGGACTTTTAGAGCTCCAAATTCCACCATGGTTTCCATTGACCATGTAACTCACAAGATATTAACTTACATTCCATATGTTCTTGTCTTGCTTGATATGCGATATGACGGTAAGATGCTAACTTGTCAAATTTTACGGTTACAGTTTGTAATTGCTGTTTATTAGCTACTTCACGTCACTACTTCACCTTTTAACTTTGATAATCCAGACAAAGCGTTTCAGACAGATTGACTTATGTCAATGACAGCGTTAGCTGTTGCTAACAGTTGGTAGCTGTGTATCCTGGCGTTTAGATAGTTAAAACAAATTTAAACTAAGTCTTAGCCAGTTTGTTTGAGCTTATAGATAACCCAAAACTAATAGACGACGATCAGTAGTGCATTCCTTGTTAGCCAGTGTGTTTACTGTAGACGTACATGTAAAAGCTACATGTGTGGTGAGCTTTAGCTGCTTTTGTCGTCGATAACTGGTCATTGAGGTAGTTATTCACAAGCTGATTTTTGTGTATGGATTATTTATTTGTTCAGGGGTGAAATGTGGCAAAGATGGAAGCGTGGACAATCACCTGGAGATGGGAAAGAAATTGCTTGCTGCTGGCCAGCTGGCTGATGCCCTTTCTCATTTCCATGCTGCTGTGGGTGAGTAACAGAAGTAAGGTTTTATTTACCTTATCTTATTTTGTACACCAGACAAAAACTTGCGGTGATATCTTCATTGTATTTTGACAGATGGAGATCCCAAGAATTACATGGCATACTACCGGAGAGCTACAGTGTTTCTAGCAATGGGGAAGTCCAAGTCTGCACTGCCAGATTTGAGCAGAGTAGTTGAACTCAAACCAGATTTCACATCTGTGAGTTACTTTTTTCTTTTTTAAGTATTTATTTTGACAGCAGGTCTGAAGCAATTTGTCCTTCACATTGTTTTTTGTTGCACTGCATTTTTAAAAACACATCATGGGCTGGACAGAATCGTGTGCAAATGGCTTGTGCACAAATAACCTGTGAAAACCTGCCACATTTGTGCATGGCTGCTAGTGTGACTCAGATCCAGGTACAGCTCCATTAGGAAACTGCTTTGTTATCTTTTATGATAAGTATATTTGCAGTTACATGCAAACTAAGCCCATAGTTTTTGCACAGACTTTGCATTAGCATTCAGCATTAAAGATCTGGTCACTTGTGGATAGCACTTGGCATTAAAATATATACTCAGATACACTACCGGTCCAAAGTTTTAGAACACCCCAGTTCATCTAGTTTTGTTTTATCAGTTTTAAAAAAGTCCCATGAATAGCTCAGAATGCCATAAAGGTAACTAGTGAACTTCCAGAAGTTGACAAAAAAGGTAGGTTAGGGTATTTAAAATGCATATGGTACATAGAATAAAAAGAAAGAAGGATCCACCACAAACACAAAGAAAAAAAAAAGTCAAAGTAAATAGCTTCACTGTGGTCAAATGACTTATCGCCTGAATCGGCAAGAATTCTTTACCTGAATCTATCCTAGAAAGCTTTTACGTTTAGGCCACCTTAAAACAATATCGTGAGTGATCAGATCTGAATCTGTCTTGAATGTGTTCTGACTTTGCGACTTAGCGTTGGTCACCTGTCACAGGCTTTCCCAGGACACATTTTAATGCAAGATCTGAATGTGGTCTTACTGTTTCTTAACAGGCACGACTTCAGAGAGGAAACCTTCTTCTTAAGCAGGGAAAGCTGGATGACGCAGAGAGTGACTTTAAGAAAGTGGTAAGTATAGTTATTAGACTTTGAAAACTAAGAGCTCATTACAGGGGTGCCAGAGTTCATCTGTGGCCTGGCTTGTGTTGTTAAACGAAATGAAAAACTGATGGTTACATTTTGTCTAGTTTGAAATGAAATTAAGAAAAGTAATTAATAAATTATCTGTTGTAAAGGTTAGCTGTTTTAATATTTTTCCCTGTGATATTCCATGTTTATCTGATCATAAGGGGGGGGGGGCATCATCATTGTGGAACAATCTGTCATGGAAACTATACTCTCTTTTGCCAGCAGTACATTTGGTGATGTGATGACGCCACACAACACACTATCAGCACACTTCATCTTTTGGTTAATCCAGATATTATCTGTTTTGGTTTTAGAAAGCCTATACAGTCAAGGGAGGGTAAGGTGGCAGTGCCCTTAAGTCCAGAGACCATGGCCTATATCAAATGTTGTCCACACTCATCATTTCTGTCATTTTGGATTTCGTCTTGCTATTGTTGTTGTGAGTGATGCAAAAGACTTGTCCTCCATGTATGAGGATTTACAAGAATCCTCTTAATGGACTCAGAAAAAAGTCCATGGGGAAAATGTTCCTTAAACAGAGCTGGAAATGGATCGATCTGCCATAACATTTTGAACACTGACAGGTAACATGTGCCAAAGCTTGTTTTTGAGCACAAGATGGACTTGCTCAGTATTAAGGGTATGGTCATAATGCCCTGGCTATTCAGTATAAACTGTCTAAGACTTTGAGTAAACTTTTGTTTAGCCGAGTCTGACATTTATATTCTGGTGGAAACCTTCACCAACATTCATTTGAATGCATAAATAATGATGTCTAAGTTGTTACCACTGTATCTTTTAGTCAAGTGAGTGAGACAAACCTGACCTGCACACTAACTGTATGCATGACAGCGTAGATTTGAGAAATCTTACTAAATAGATTTGTCTTATTCATGGATATTAAGTTTGATAACAGCCATTAGAGTACCATACTCTCCTAGCACATGCAGGGATGACACAACACCATCTTGCAGCATGTGAATAAGGATGACTTACAAAAAAAAAGAAAAAGTGACTTGAGAACCACACAGTAAAACTGAGCATGACCTGCCAGGCAGGTAAAAATTGATCCATGGCATCTCATCTGATGTGATTGTTGATGCTGTCAGTTTCATGTGACTGGCTGCAGTCGATAAATTAATATCAGCCTCTTTAATTCCCAGGGTTTGGATGCACGTGTCAATGTGTCACATGGTACTGAGGCAAGTTTCTGACTCGTGATGGTCATAGTTTTGATCAGTAGTGTCAGAAACAAGTTTCTGTTTTAGGCTGAAGCTTAAGTGATAATTAAAACTTGAAATTCTGTATGGACGCACTCAGTGAAGGCAATGCAGGCTACTTAAGTACCTTAAATACTGAAACATTCACTTTAGCGGACTGTCTGGAGCAGTGCAAGTACTGTAAATGTGTTGAAGTGTGATACACCTTCAACAAGCTGCTATCCCTCCCTGAAGAGGC
This sequence comes from Arrhamphus sclerolepis, assembly GCA_037176975.1. Taxonomy (NCBI): domain Eukaryota; kingdom Metazoa; phylum Chordata; class Actinopteri; order Beloniformes; family Hemiramphidae; genus Arrhamphus; species Arrhamphus sclerolepis. The sequence goes on along the minus strand of JBAMYA010000014.1, from coordinate 11,422,302 downwards.
CACAAGGCATCTTAACTGCTACTATTTTATGTTGACAACATTGCTGTGCTGTACTGCTCAGGAATTTCACCAGAAGCACACACTTTCCTTCTTTTTTCTTTAAAGATATATAAATATATTTTATCGCAACAGCTGTTCTAAATATAATTATGGAATGGGAAATGACCCATTACCGTCAGGAAAGAGAAGTTGCCACAAAAATTTAAGATGTACAGGAACAGATAGATGAGAGGAGGAATCTAATCTTTATTTTTCTGGTCTAACGTTTGGATTTCCTATGTCATGTTCAGCCTTACCTCCAGTCTTGTTTTTCTGTATCTTTCACGGTGGCTTTAATGATGACTATGAATATACAATGTAAAGCATTTCCTTTAAATTTTCCAGCTGAAGTCGAATCCCAGTGACAAAGAACAGAAAGAAGCTGAGAGTCAGCTGGCGAAGTCAGATGAAATTCAGCGGTTGGTGGCTCAGGCACACAGCAGCTTCAACAGAAAGGATTATGTGACAGCTGCTGCCCAGCTTGAGACGATCATTGAGGTAAGAGATGTACCTTGTCAGTAATTTCACTGCAAGCACGACATTTTCCTTGTTGTCATTGATGCACAAAGGAGACAGCATTTGTATAGCAGCAGCAGATTGCAAGAAATGTTATTCGTCCGTCACAGACTTGTGTTTGGGATGTTACGTCTCGTGAGATGCGGGCAGAGTGTTTTATTCAAATGGGAGAGATGGGAAAGGCCATCAGCGACCTCAAAGCTGCATCCAAGTTGAAGAATGACAATACGCAGGCTTTCTACCAGCTCAGCACCATCTACTATAATCTTGGAGACCATGAGATGTCCCTGAAGTGAGATCCCCCTTCATATTGTTTTCTTTGAGGAAGTTGTTCAACTTGGCTGTTTATATATTTATATATTTAGACACTGAGGTATTAATGTCATTCATCTGAAGGTTGTGACTAAAGAACATCTAGCTGCCACATAAAACATGTTCTTTGTGATGGACTGTGCATTAATTTTTCAGTCACTGTCCTTCCCTTTAGTATCTTTTTTTATTATTCTGGTGCCTTCAAACCATTCCTATTGACATAATAATACAATCTTTAATTGCTTAAAAATGCTAGAAATTTGTATTCAGCCCAATATTACATCCCTTTATTACAAATTTGAAATTGTAATTTCAATGTCAGTCAAGAACACAGAATTAAAGTCAATATTATCAAATGAAACTAGCAATATATATCTGGAAAACAGGAAAACTAAATTGGTGAAAGACACACAGGGATCACTAGTAGCCACCAAGCTTGGAAGACTTCACCATACATTTATGTAAAATAATATGAACGTAAGCACATAGTTGAAAGCAGCGCTTTGAATTTAACCAGATGTTTTCAGTGTTCTTGTACCAGTTATTAACCATCTCTGTTGCCACTGAAGCTTTTCAGTGTGTTTTTTTTTTTTTTAAAAAACTATATTTTACATATTTTGTCCTTTATTTTCCCTCTCATAATCTACAGTGAGGTGCGCGAGTGCCTGAAGCTGGATCCTGATCACAAACAGTGTTACAGCCATTACAAGCAGGTCAAGAAGCTCAGCAAACAGATCCAGTCTGCAGAAGACCTCATCCAAGAGCAGAGGTCTGCGTGTGTGTTTAAATAAAGGGCTATCAGTGACTGAGATGTCTCTGGTTGTAATGGTTAGGTTAGGGTTATGGGTTAAAATATTAGGGTGTACGTCAGCAGGATATGAACTTTTTTTTTGTTGTAGTTTATTTACTTCTCCTGGTTTTACAGTCAGACATGCAATAGCAACCAAATAAGAAGGGATGTCACGTCATATTTTACGTGCATAATGTGTGATGTTCACAAAACTAAAGAGAATAACAAACAGAATGGTGTCTGTTTGTTGCTGTGATCTCTGATGTCTTCTGCTCACTGAATCACTTTCCCACTCTTCCAGGTACGAAGAGGCAGTGAGCAAGTACGAGGCAGTGATGAAGACCGAGCCCAACGTGCCCCATTTCTCAGTCCTTGCAAAAGAGCGAATTTGCCACGCTCTCACACAGGTAATACCCTGTATTGTGGTGACAAAAGGCTTTTCTGGAGAGAATGAATCCCACCATCATGTTTTCTTGGTTATTAACAGGATCAGCAGGCGAGTAGAGCCATCTCGGTGTGTAGCGAAGTCCTCCAGTCGGACCCTGAGAATGTTAATGTGCTGAAGGACAGAGCTGAGGCATACCTCCAAGATGAACAGTATGAAGAAGGTAAAAGGAAATACAAATAGCCACAGTAACATATTGTGTTAGAAAGTTATGCAGTTAAATCAGCATTTCAGGTGAGTGCAGTATAGAAGTCAGTGCAACTAGGACACCATGCAAGTTCAAGTTAGGAAGGTAAAGAGAAGACACAGCTATGACAGAATGTATCTTTAGAAAAAGAGTTTTCAAGAGCTTCTCCAACAGCTACTGGTAGCTTGTTCCATTGTTGAGGAACCATCTGGAGAACAGTCTCCACTGAGACTTTGGTGAAGAGAGGCCAAGGTCAGTCGATGTTCTTGTGACGAGCGTAACACACGAGAAGGGGTAAATCTTTACAACTGAGTTCACATAAGCAGGTGTGCATCCTGAGGAGGACCTTGAGGGCAAGCGTCAGCGACTTATGTTTTCAGGCAGCCGGTGAGGCTTAATGAAAAAAGGTGTCCTGGGTTGACTGAAGAGCAGACGTGCCGCAGGGTTCTGGATCTTTTGCAGGGGTCTTATTGTGTAACCTGGAAGGCCAGCTCGGACGGCGTTGGTGTTGTGGAGGCTTGACATCATCATGGCCTGTACCAGGAGTTGTATCGCATACTGAGTTGGATATGGTCTCTTGTAGGTTGTAGAGTGAAAAGCAGCATGACTGGGAAACCGAAGCTACATGGTCAGAGAAGGATAACTGGTCATCTGCCATGACACCCAGATACTTATTAACTTTCGATGAAAGCAGAGTTGGCTGCTACACTTCAAACCGGGCCTCAACCTCATTAATAACACACAGAGACTTTAAGGGTGTGTTCATTTTTGAATAATCCTTGTTTACACACGGGTTGGACAGCTTCACTGCTGTGAACTGTTGACAGAACTAACAAACTTCCTGAGCACGTTTCTGCTGGGATAAATGCGTTTGTTGGATTCCAAAGTCACCTTTTTCAAGGAGCGTCAGGCTGCTTGTTTGGTGCGTGCCAAAGTTTAGGTGACAGCATCAGGGTTTGTTTCAATCAATCTAATCCTGTGAAGTTTGAACACACCCTACAGGAACAGTGAAGTCTGAGTCTGACAGAACCAGGAGGCTTTTACAGGAGGACAAAATGATGAACCTTAGATAGGAATTAAGACTCTTAGTTGGCTACTAAAAGCTTGTTATTGAAAAGAAACTTGGCACTTGAATCCACTTATTTATTAGAAATCATAAAACTGAAAAAAGCAGTTTACTTAAAATAATAATAAAATGTGCCATCTTTGTATTTGTCATTCCTTCTTGCCTCAGAATATGCATTTTTACCTCTCTTTTTATTATGAATTAGGACCTCTGTGACAAGAAAGCCTTCTAGTGAGCAATGTAAATGAAGTTACTGCAATCTGTGCTCCATGATCACTTTATTAACTTCACCTGTACATCGCAACGCTATTCATTGTATCACCGCCACATTCTGAAGCCTTTTGTGACCGGTTTTAAACTTACAATGGTGGTGTTAATTCAGCCATTTTAATGCAGCTGTAATTTCTCTGGGGGTTTGCAAAAGAAGTGAGCAAAGCAATTAAAGCTCTGCTGTATATAACACAAGTCCAGTTCAACGTTGCCCCAAACCACATTCTCAGTTGTAATTGTAAAGCTGAATTAATACGTCAGAAACACTGACCACGGGGGTTGTACTTGGTGTTATTAGTGTTTATAGAGGTAATTAATCAAGTGCTTGCTGAGTTTGTAGTACTGTGGGTGTTTGTTTGCCCTGACATTGAAATGATGAGCACCACAACCAGTAACTGGTGTCGTGGCAGGAGTTTAACACAAGGGGTCCTTACAGCATTGCAGAGGAATAATAATAATAGGAAGAATATTCTTTGATTTCAATCAGTTTTATGCTTAAAGTCAGAGAGGTTCTTGCAGCCAATTACATTCTGCTTCATTTAACACTATCTGTCTTTTCATCACAAATTCTATTTAGCCGATGAATATTAACGAGTCTAACAGATCATTTGATCACATCTTATGCCAGAAAAAGGCAAATATGAAGTGTGATCGCGCTTATCTCTGGGCATAATTGGAATCTGTTGCATAAAGCAGTTTAAAAGGTAAATATACCCTACCTGGCTGCTGGCTGAGCAGTTAGGTAGAATTGTTGTTCCGCCACACATAAAGTCACTCAGTGACGGTGCCAAAGCAAATGCACACATGCGCTCAGCACTTCCTGTCTTCTCAAAGCCTTTACTGGCAGCATGCGGATTAAAATGAAACAACGGTCGGGTCTCTTCAATCTGGTGTGAAATTTTAGAAATGATGGCAGAATGGTGAAATGTTCAGGAATAGTAAGTCTCCCACTCATCGTTTCCTGTCAGCTAATGTTCTGTCACCGTGTGAACAACAGATGGATAAATGTAGGTATAATGGAAATCATTTCATCCATCTCAGTATATTTGTACATAGATGGACAATGTTACATCCAGCACTTTAGTGCAATTCTGTTTTAGATTTTTGATACGTTTACATTATTGAACACTGCAAACGTAAATAATACTTCATGACGTTAACTTTAACTCCCAAGAAGAAAATGTTTCAGAGTCAAAAAGGGATGAATTATAGTCTTGGTGATTTTAGAGCTGCACATAATCAGCTCGGGCATTTTTTTTTTTTTTTTTTTTACTTTTATTATCAAGAACAACAGTTACAATAACAATAATCCTGAGATTGTGCCCTGATTTACAACAAAAGATTTATATGGTTACAGTAGAGGGCAGAATAAAAAATAAATAAATCAATAGAAATAATAATAATTATGAAAAACCAAAGCGTAAATAGCCTATCTAGCAAAGCTCAAGACTGGACTCCATCTTCTTTCAAAGATGTGAGTCTTCAGCTGTAGTTGCGTTGACAACTGTTCCATCGAATATATTCTGAATTTTTGTATTCATTCTGAGGTCGTAGGTGCTTCAGGTTTCTTGCTGTCATTAGAAGGAGATGCAGTAAAAACTTATCATCCGGGAATATGTCCAGTAAGAACGTTGAAAGGTCCAGGGAGAGGTTCACTTCAATATTTTTGATTTGTGAATCTCAGCTGTCCCTCTGCTGTATAGGTTAATAAGTTATTTCATTTTTGTCTATTCTCTTTTAGTATGTTCAGTATGTCGTCCTTTTGCTCTTTAGGACACACCTGGCTCCCTCCCACGATACCGTTGGAGACACACTATCCTTAGTCAATTAGGCCCTTTTGTAGTTCTTGTTTAATAACTTCTTTGTTTAGAATAGATACACTGGCTCTCCAGTTATTTGTTCTCATCTTTAATCTCAGACAGACTGAGGCATGATCTGAGATGGTGATTGCTTCTATATTACATTCAGTGGCTCTAAAGGAGTCCGCTCCAGACACTCAGTGCTGTTTTTAATAAGCATACAAAACGTCTCTTTAGCAAAGCCCCCACAATACTAATGAAAGTTGTAACATACTCATGCAAATGAGTCCAGCAATTCTATTTCTTTGCACGGCTGCAACTCAGACATTTCTGGATCATAAAAACATCAGAGTGATGGCAGGGTAGCAAAGAGACACGAGCTTTGTCCCATTTCAGGGACGGCATCATTTGAAGGCTGCTTTTGAAGGCCGTTTTAGTCACAGCGGCACAGTGAATGGCGGCCCATTTCAGACTGTTCTGAATGCAGTTTACAAACGCGTCCTCCCTTTTGTCGGGCTGAGAAGGCCGCATCACGTGGATCCCTTCGTATGAATCTTGTGTGTCCCAGGATTCATACCTTAGTTTGCAGACACGCTGTTGAGACAAAGCAAATGTCTCTTTTCATTTTAATAAGCTTTTGGAATCAAAACACACACAGCGAGATGAGAATTTCTCGGTGCATCTTTCCAGGCTGATGAGAAACGGCTACTGTGACAGGATCAGTGAAGGTTGTTCCCTTTTAGACTTGATGTTTACACTGAAGTGGAATTAATTTTTCGCTGACTATAGCTTGAGTTGAGGTAAACCAATTGAACCTCTTGCTTGTGCTATGTTTCATGGTGGAAATTATTCAAATTGGGAGATTTGACTGGAAAAAGCCTCGTTGCACTTCTTTAAAGAGATCACAAAGAACACATTATGTGTTGTTAGTATTTTGTCTTATTCCTGTAACTGCCATGACGTTCAAACCTGGCAGTCACGGGACAAAGAGGTGGAAGGAAACAAGTCTCTGACAGTATCTAACCTCTGTGTGTGATGGCATTAGATTTTATTATTTATTTATTTCTCTTCTCAGTTAACACAGTTTGAAAGGTCAATAGACATATTATGAAAATGTCAGAGATTTGAGGAAAAAAAAAAAAGGGGAAAAAATTCAAAGCTTTGCATATTTTTCCCTACTTGATAATCTGCAGACAGCCACAACTTGAATCTGCATCAGCCAAAAATATTTAAACTCTTAGTTTAGATGAGAGGACTTTTTGAAGATGCCATCACCTCTGCAGCCGCAGGAGATGCTGTCTGAGCTGAGCCTGTGTACACTTATGCTGTCATTAACATGGCGTGAACACATCACCAGGAAGGAATCGCTGCCTCATGTGGGCTTTTAAGGCTGTCAGAGCTGTTTGATTGACCTCGGTACACCTCACAGGGTAAACAAGCCTCAAAGCACCCAAACATGTGCACACAAACAGCCTGAAGCTGCTGCGACAGCTTACCGAATACATTTACTTCAGGAGAGAAGCTCCAGATGAAGAACGTTAAATTATTAGGATGTTTGGGAAGCAGTGTTATGTAGGTCTCTTTGTTTTGAAGTCAACAAGATAAAATATTCTGACAATATCCTGTATTTTTCTAATGGTGGAGATCTTTTTCTTTTTCTTCTTTCCGCACATTCTTTTTTTTTTTTTTTAATTCTTGAATCTTGAAATATTGTACGCTCCACAGCAGAATTTCTCCATCTAAAACAGCTTTTGCATCCTTCAGCCGTGTTGTTTCAGTGCTGAAACTCAGGAATTGCTGTTGATCTACAAAGAAATGACATTTCAGATATAATTTTTCCAGCGTCTGTATCTATTTTTCATCAGTGCTGATGTCAGAGCGGCTAAAACGGTGTGAACTGTTTGATTCTCAACACATGTTGGTATGTTTTTTTCTCGCTTTATCACCACAGTGAGGGCTCTGGCGATCCTCCAATAAACCTCGTATTCAGTACCGTTGTAATGTACCGTCAGAGGTGCTGGGCTTTTTAAGCTGCTTTCCATGAGCAAGCACAACTGATCCTGTCCCTGTGTTCTTTTTCTCCAGCTATTAGAGACTACGAGACTGCTGTGAAACACAACGAGAATGACCGTCAGATCAAAGAAGGCCTGGAAAAAGCTCAACGACTTCTTAAACAGTCCCAGAAGAGAGATTATTATAAGATCTTGGGAGTCAAGAGGTGGGAATTGAAAATGTTAAACATTGTCTGGGATGAAATCTGAACTAACTAATGTGTTTTGAAGATGGCTGATGATTTAAAAAGGAAAAAAAAAGAGAAAAATACCGGTTTTCTAAAAAACTGTTTAATTATATAATATTTGAGCACAAAAGGAACTACTGAACATTGGAGATGTCACAGATTTAAGGCAGTGGAGGTATTCTTGGTTATAAAACAAAACGTTTAGTCGACAGGAAACAGTGACTGTGTCCCAGTATCCATGCTTTCCGTAATTACTATACTCAGTTTGAGTACGTAGGGTGTTCTGATTATGATTGCGGGGAAAATAGGTGTACTGACAGGACCCGGGTGGTGCACTCACAACGGCCAAAATGCTGAGTGCAGAAGTATGTATACTTTTTGTACTTCACGTCCGCCAAAAAATAAAAGAAAGACGGCTGCCACAATGGCAACTGGATCAGCTGCAGCTCCAGAAACTTAAAGATGTAAAACTTTGTGATTTTACGTTTTAATAATTTGGGTGGGTGATGAGCTGAGGCGACGATCATGACGTAACTTCCAGTAAGCGGACCATTGGGCATGTGATGCGAAACGACACTGACTTGCCTTAAACGCAGGTGTACTGTACCGTTTAAGTGTAGTCATTGAAGTACAGCCAGAGTCCTGTACTTTTAGTAACAAGCTTATGATAATGTTTAGTAAGAGAGGCTGTTCAGTTGCTCATAAATGTGCTGATAATGATCTTTTTGGTCATAGAACTGCCCAGAAAAGAGAGATCATCAAAGCGTACAGGAAACTGGCACAACAGTGGCACCCAGACAACTTCCAGGATCCAGAGGAAAAGAAAAAGGCAGAGAAGAAGTTCATAGACATCGCTCAGGCTAAAGAAGTCCTCACTGATCCAGGTAAAGAGTCTGGAAAAGTTTAGTGTTCCCGTCTTCCGGCAAATGTCAAGCTTTTCAGGCGCTGCTGTAAACAGCTGACTGCTTATTACTTTGTCCTTTTTGGAATGTCACCTTTATTTTTGCGAGGGATCATTATCATGCCTTCACGCTGTCGGTCAGTCGTCGGTCTTGCACATGTGAATTTTCTCTCGGTAATCCCTGCGTTTACTGCTAGAGGTTAGTCCAAACAGAACAAAGTTTGAGCACTCTATTATAGATGCACTTCCCAGCACAAAGTAATCAAATGAAGACATTAATTTTCAAAAAGTGAGGAAGAGAAGGTATATATGTTTCAATAATTACATTAAAAATGTAATACTCTTGAGGGATTATTGATTTATTATTAGATTTAAACATTTATAATGCAATCTCCAATTTAAAAGTGATGCAGGATTATGTTTTTCTAAACCAACATGTCAATCTTACTAATCTTATATATTAATCTTTGACATTTTCTAGAGATGAGAACCAAATTTGACCACGGAGAAGACCCCATGGATCCAGAGAGCCAGCAGGGTCACAACGGGCACTTCCACAGAGGTTTCCACGGTTTCCAGGGCTTCAATCCTTTTGGCTCTGGGCCGTTTAACTTTAAATTTAACTTCAACTAAGAAGATTTATTTTCTAGCAAAGCTGGAGTGTATTTTTTTCCCCCACTTTCCTCCCTATTTAAAAGGGAGACTGCAGGCATCAAAAATGTCAGTTCTGAAGTGTCACAATAAAGTGGACCAAATGATGACTCTAATTCACTTACTTCAGTTAAAAATGCATCTTCGTTGTTGAATCTTTTTTTTTTTTTTTCTTTGATTATAAGGACAGGTCTGTTGCTGTGCTGACAAATATCTACCTTGCATGAAGCAACTTCTTTATCAACAGTAAGTTGTTACGACTGAAACTGCTTATAGTTCAAATAATTCACCTCCATTCACAAGATTGTAATTGTTCAACACTTTACTACTTTTATATGAATGGAATTTTCTGAATTGTAAATAAAAAGCTATTTATGTACATTAAATTGGATTTCTGTCGCTATATAAAGTAGAAGCAGTTAAAAACACCGCTTCAAATAGTTCAGTCATAGATCCACCCACAAAGGGATAACGCAAAACACAGATTTTTTTTTTTTAAAACAGATTTATTTTCTTCCCCCCTCCACACACATAAGTGGTAATAAACATTTTTTTTCTACATAATAAGGTAAAGGATTGGTGCTCTGAAAACAGCTGTTTGCACCCTTAAGTTAAAACTGACTTCTCCTGACTCCTTATTCCTGAGACGAAACACTGGTTCTTCATGGAATTCAAGTAATGGAAAATTGTTTTGTTTATGTTTGTTTTTTTTATTAAAAAAAAAAAAGAAAAGATGAATTTATATAGCATGTAAACATACTGTAATAAGTTAAACTTCTCTACCTAAAAAGAGGATCTTTGAGTGATGAAGTCCAGCTTGGCAGCTCTGTCAAAGTGTCCAGCAGTAGCAAACCACTGTAGATATGCTGTAATTTGTTATAGACTATGTTCTGCCATTGAATGATAAAGAAATTAACTCATTGCTGCTCTTAAATTATGCTTAAAAAAATTATTATTAAAAACAGAATGTCCACCTTTGGAAATAATGCTACATCACTGAGTATGAGTGGGTTTAAACCATTCTTTACTTTTTTTTTGTGCCAGTCTTATTGGTTTTGCAAAGGCTGTTCTAAAAAACAAACAAAAAAAATCCAAAAAGTACAGGCTGTGAAGAGTTGTCCCTATGAGTTTGTCTGGAGGAGTCAAACGTAGAGACCCGCACCTCGGTCATGACTGCAATCCACCATCTGCTGGTGCAGCAAACACTGGCCTGAAGATGAATTAAATAACTACTTCTGTACAGTGCTTGATTATGATTGCCATGGTATGATTGGTCAATCACCAGGGGTGGGCAGCATTTGGCAAAGGATTTTTGAACTGATCTTTGTGCTACTTTAATAGATTTCACATCTGGCAGCATAGTGTATTGACTTTGGTTTGGTTTCTTAGTATTCATGTTCTTAGCAGAGTTTAGTGTGTTAAATTAAAAATACCAAAATGAACTAATGGAGATGAGAAGGTCGCATGATTAAAAAAAAAAAAAAAATGGAGTAAGCCCCAAGAAATAATGCACCTTCATCTGATTCTTTGCCAAAATTATCAGTGCAATACATGCCAACTATTTATCCTCCCTCATCCAATGTAGTGCTCTTTTTTTTTTAACTCTCTTTTTACTTCATGCTCCACTGACCACACTTGATGCAATCTGACTACATGGCACACCATGAGGTCATATCTGGCAGTTAATTATATCATGAGTTGGTTCCAACTGCAGAAGCCCATATGGCACCTGAAATCATCACATCCTCCTCCTCCGGCTGGGGATTTAACACTCCACGGCTATGTTTAGATGGAAATGTCTCGTCTTGGAGCTTCACAGGTGGGCCCGCTCCCAAAAGGTGCTTCCTCCTTCCTCTTCAGCATGGTGCTGGCAGACACTAAAGTTCATCACGCCGCTTGTTTGCTGTTGGAAAGAAATGCTGGAAATGAGTACGTCTGGAAAAGAGAGAGCAATCTAGCCAAGAAAAAGGTTAATCATGCAGAGGAGCGACGGTTAGAGGCTACACTTTTAATAATAAAATGAAAGAGCGCTGTGGAAAGACAACAAATTTTCACTCTTTCTTAGGAACCTTTAGCTTGTGAGGGAGAGGGTGATGCTTTCTGCGCCGTGTTGTCTTCTTGGACTTGTTTTAGCAGCTCTTTTATCTCATTGTCATATTCGACCCATTCAGGCACGATCCGTGCTGCAGCCATCAGCTTGGGTTCCTTTGTCTTTGGATTATTGCACTGGACACACACACACACACAAAAATGCAGACAAAACACATCACTTATGGCACTTGGATACAACAAGTCAGACCACCATTACCAGCACTCCCCGCGACAGACATTTGCACTTAATTTGGTTTCCAGTTCCGTTAAAAGGACATTAAGATCACCCTTGTGTCTGAATTTCCATGTGGTGACCTATAACACAATGAGATGATGCATCCTATTCCAGTCTACTGGAGCCAGTTCAGTAATTCTCGAAATTAGTTTAGGAGACTGCAGGACTGCCCCTAAAGTTGTTTCCTAAATGCCAAATGCCTCATGGACATCAGTGACCGGGAATATACTCTCATATTTCAGTGTTGCAGCAGCTACAAGGTGCAGGGACTTAATTTTACTTATGAAGTGAAATTATTAATAGTTTGATCTGAGAAATTCCTCAAGATGCCGGTTGAGTTCATACATGTCGAATGCCATAGCTGCAGTGCTCACCAGGTCTATAGTCTTAGCTGTGGCTTTAGAGGCATCGTCACACCATGTCTCACACCACAGCCACTCCTGAGGAAGCGATTTGATGGCCACCTGGTGGATCATGTTGTTGGGAAGGTCCTGGGATCACAGTAAAACCACGTTAAAAGGCAACCACACAAATCAATATCGTAGCAAAAACACAACTGCGCTGCAAAAAGGACTGATGCCGGAGTTCATTTATTTTCATCTGCTGTAAGACTGTACGACACCAGTATTAGTCTTTAACTTGCACTAAAAGTCTACCTCTTGGCTCTATTATACTATTTCTGGAAGTAGGCACTTTTTTTTTCTTAATTTTTCACTCAAACAACATTTCTAATTCTCATTTCTTCACTCAACTACTTAATCTCATGGTTTTCATATACACACACGTATAGTTATTTTGGTTGATATTTATCTTTAGTATACTCAATGACCCTCACACTTCTTTTTTAACCTATATACGTGTATATTTCTGTGACGAAAAAAGTCTATTTTTATGACTTTTTTTTCCATATTTAAATCCTACTTTGTGCTGCTGCTGCTCTGACAAGGACATTTTTAAGGATTTATTACATGAATGATTTCAGTCTATAAGCTGCAAGAAGAATACCACGCACACATAATGCAAAAGCAGAATCCAAATGTGATGTACCTGGTCCAGGTTTGACAAACTGTTGGGGTCTTGGCTCAAGGCTTGGTACTGACCCCGTAATCTGTCACCAGCTGCAATCTTACGGAACTTCTTCAAATCCACCACATACAGAGCGCTGCGTGAAACAAGAAAAGCTTAGCATACGGATGTTCAAAATAAGATTGGAACATTAAGTAGGCTCTGTGATAATAATAATTAATAAGCAGATCAATAAATAGTGCACGGGAATGTCCATACTGCATAAAGAAAGCTTCAAATGACACTTCAAGCTCCTCTTTTTATGGAGCACAATCTGTCTGGGTAAAGAAAGGAAGCTGAAAACCAACATCGTGGGTGCTTATTATCTTTCATTGGATTTATACGTTTGGTCAATGCAGCTAAAGGAAAGAGAGCCAAGTTCTGTTGAACTTATTACACTGCAGTCCAACCCTCTAACCGCAGACCAGAGATACCCACGGACCGACAGAGAGAAATCACTAGTCTGTTTCTGTTCCCATCAGCCGGTGGCGAAGCAGGAAGCTCAGCTCTCTTTGTTTATCCACTCGCTACCATCTGATTACCCATCAAATTGACAGATGGAGAACTCAATGCCACTCAATGTCTAGAACATTTTATGTATGACAATGATGTATGATTTCATGTGTCATAGCTGCGGGGAGAAAAAAAAAATCTTTCAGGTACAAAAGTATAGCTGCGGCTTTCATTTTTCCACAAATACATGTGTGTGTGTTTGTTGCACAGAAGATACAATATGATGCTAATGCCTAGAATATAAGTACATACCTGATGTGGTATTTCCTGTGCCCAAGATGCGAGGACCAATACCCAGATTTCCAGAAGCGATAGCCTTCCATCTCTCTGCGGCTGTCACAAAATGGCGTGTATCCATAAGGAGCCCCCTCTAAGTCTAAATCCCTCAATTCTCTCAAATCAGCCCGAACTATCTGTGAGGAAGAGAAGAAGAGAGAGGAAAAACTACTCACGCTCGGGCAAGTTTCAAAATCTCATCAAATCTTCACACCTGCAGCAGGACTCGCGTGAACAAATCCCTGTTACACACTGACACGTACCTCTTTCAGTGTTGATACAGTTTGATCCTTACCTGGTCAGCATCCACAAATATGATCTTGTCCACAGCCAAGGGGAAGAGAACATCCAAAAAGAGGATCTTGTATCCCCAGATAATCCGCTGCTTCTCAGTCTGCTGGTGAAGCCACCGGGGCCACTTGTACTGCACCAGCTCGTACTGAAAGCTGTACGACTCGGCCATGTGAGAGATCGTCTCCTGACCGCACCAAGCGCGAGTAACAGGATGAATAAATTCAAGTCAATAAACATGATGCTCTTTTTGAGTGAGTAAACATCAGTGTGGATAAGCATACCTTGAAAGAAGGGGACAGGTAATTTTTGAGGAACCAGAACTTGACAGGTGTTTTTGTGTGGCGAAGTACCGACAGCATCATTATTCTGGAAGAGAGATGGAATGAGACGAGTGACTTTCTGGATCAGGCATCAAAAAACAAAACATTATGCAGTGTGCAGAGCTAGGGAAGGAAGTGGCTGACCTCAGAAAACGTTCGTACAGATGACCGGAGGCCACAGAAAATATGTTGAGAACATCCTCTTTTTTCTGCTCTTCGTGATCCTTCTTTGAGCCGCCACCTGTGATGCTGTTAATGAAACCACAAGATATAAGTCCGTCGTGTTCTGAGTTGCAGGCTGTTTTTCTTTTTTAGGGCAAATGCCGGGTTAATAATGTTCATGACAGAAAACATTTTCAAGCAAATCAAGCAACACTGTGCAGAAGCTGAGCTGTTTGATTCAAACAAAATGATATTAATGGGGGTCGGAAATGGTGCAGAAATCAACAGATCTGAGATGGCCTTGACAAATCATCTCCTGCTGGCACTCATCTGGCAAACTGCAAAAACGTTAGAAGCATCACCCAAACACTGAGACAGTAAAGGTAAACTAAACAATATATACGGTAAACTTCTCAGTAGTCAGTTAAATGTATACACAGATGCTTGGACTTTACATGAGTGTAAATTCCACTTCCTTATGTCTCATTATGAAGGTGCACTGACAGTTTAGTAAAGATGTAGAAATCCTGGAGCAGCTTTGGCTGAGAACTCTGGATGCTCTCCTTTGAGACATCCAGAGTTCTTGCAAAAAAAGAAGAGAGAACTAAAGCTTTTGCACTTCAAAAAATCTAACTCTTATCTAACGCTGGAAGTCTTGGGGTTGTCTGTGTTAACAACCTTGCTTGGGATTTAATTTTGATATGATAGTCCTCTGAGAACATGTCTACAACCTACAGCACAATAACAAAAATACAATGGATGCGGTATAGCAGAATAAAATATAACAATATAAAGGGTGAGATAAAAAATGTGGGTAAAAAATACTTCAAATCAGGCCCGTTGCCAATACAACATTGTGACAAAAAATAACGATATAGTTATATACAAACTATTTAAGGCATCATTTTTCCTTTTACCTATCAGCACAATCAGTCAAGCATGCCGGTTGCCCAGGTAACCTGATGTTGGTGATTAAGGATGCAGAAAAAGAACTGATGCCAAATTATTAAAAGAGGAGAGAGCTGAAACTGTAAATTGTTTTAAAGAACTGAATGAACTCTGGATGTGACAATAGTGAATATCCAATAAACTGCAGCAGAGTGTCATGCATCTTTTTAGTCTTGCTAAAGTTACTATCCCTTCCTTTAATTCACTGCTAAAAATGAAGCTTAAAATCAAAAAGAAATTATGTGGACATTACGAAGTAACCCCCCACTGGTTCCATAGCGTTTAAGTGGGTAAGCTCCAGTCAAGTTCTGCTAATCATCAATCCTTAATAAATTCAACATCAGCACGTGTGCAGACATGTGAGATAACACAATGTGAAGAAGGAAAGACATAATCATTGGTTAATAAAAAACAAAACAAAACAAAAGAACTAAACCTGTATGATTAAAAAAAAGGCGTGCTAACTTCTGACCATATCAGCAACTACTGTAACAAACAGAGTGGGAATGAGAAGACAGGTTAGGCTTTTGTCCAATTTAGATTCTGCTCTGTTATTTCCAAATGTGAGAGAGCTTGAAGAATTCACTGTGGGTGAGATAGCAATGATGACTATTCTTTTACAAAGCATGTCTCATTATTAATTCTATTATTAATCCTGCTTTCATGTAGCTCCATCACCCTGCTGAAGCTCAGCAGAGCTCAGGTTTAACTAAGCCAGAACTAAAATGATTTTGGACAGTAATGTTGGTGTTCTTTGTCTACACCATGAAATGATTTAAGAAAAATAGAAGGGTTACTTTAATGTATTCACACATGGAGGATTATTTTACACGTGTCTGCATTTGACAACAGCCACATTAAAATTAGGGCTGGGCCACATGACCTCAAATCAATATTCCAATTAATTGAACAAGTTACCTTGAATTTGATTAATGAGCGATTATTTTACCCTAATTTTATTTTATTTTTTGCCCTCGTAGATATAATCAGCTATTAAAACTGGGATATATTTCTCTAATAAAAGGGCACGTATCTTCAATTTTAAAATAAGTGATAGGAAGCACACACTACAAATGATCATTTAATGAATATTTTAAAGAAGAGAAATTGTACTAATAACCGATATGAGCAAATTACATCGACTATTGATTCTGAATGTCGGTTTTAATTCCTTTTTGATTAATTGCCCAGCCCTAATTGAAATTCAGCACATCAAGTAAGAATACCTTTAAGTTTGTATAGAGACAGAAAACCTAAAAACAAACAACAAAAAAACAGAAAAAAAAACCTGTCTGGCTAACACTAAGGCACACATTTTGTGGACAGTAAGCAGGACTTATGCTGGAGGAAGATAAGTCTGCTGTCAATATGTGCTACTCTGTGCGTAACACACAGCTGATCAAGGAGGGAGCGTCTTTCCCACATTCAATCACAACCACAGCCTCCAGTAAGATACTGGGACAAGTGAGGAAAAGGTAGCAATACAACCTCAGTGATGGTGCAGGACAATGCAAATACTTATTCTTATTTTGTGGTTATAAAAATTATGTATTTTCCTCCCTATACAGCTCATAACAAAACATACGTCTCTATAGATGCATATTTTTCCTCCTATAGTTAAGCAGCTGGCTTCTGGGTAGTCATCATTCACTGGTGGGGGTCTGGGGATGTGGACTGCTGATGATGACTAAGCCTGCCATTATGAAGAGCCTTCAGGAACACAATGGGGTCCCGAGTGATAAGCAGCTTTAGAGGGTCAGGTGAGAGCCCATTTAAGAGATAATCTGGACCTCTGAGAGGAACCAGAGAGCTCTGGATATTCTGAGCCCCAGATGACACCAACTGGACACTTTTTTTTTTTTTGTTTTACTTCTGCTTCATCTCCTACATTAGTAGACTGAACAGAATCATACTCCCAGCAAGGTAACTACATGCACACTTACAGGCACGCACACACACACAATATATATACATATACAGGACTGTCTCAGAAAATTAGAATATTGTGATAAAGTTCTTTATTTTCTGTAATGCAATTAAAAAAC
>JBAMYA010000014.1:11382186-11399170 GCA_037176975.1 Arrhamphus sclerolepis | reverse complement strand
CTTATATGATACTCATACAAACATACATACATATACACACACACATATATATATATATATATATATATATATATATATGTGCGTGTATGTCAGGCTGATTCATGTTCTTTTATAACCATGGCAACAAGGAGAGAAAAATGTACCTTATAGGTTGTTCTCATGAACAATACAAGAGCTACTGTGATGATAACAGACACACATAAAGGGGCTCCTCGGACAGTTGCCAGGGTCTGAACCAGACCATATTCATTATCCTCCATCATCGTCACTGAAATTCACCTTACCATTATTTTGACCATCATTACTTCTCAGCCATGTTGTATACACTGGTAGATTTAATGAGAAAGTCTGTACAGTTTTGACGGGGTAACACAGTCCTTCAATGTAATTATTTTAGGATGGATTTACCTAGCAGATGATGCATTTTATGCAGCTCCATTGGTGAAACACCATGGAGCAAACCCGAGGTAGAAATGAGCAATTGACTATGATGCACCCCAAGCCATTACAAGCCCAAATGCTTACTAAAGGCAAAAAAAAAAAAAATCTTACCTAAACGCTATGATTAATGCCCTCTCCATACAAGACCCAAAGCAGCACCCCCTCCTGATGCCCATGCGCTGCTTGTGTTTTGCACCTTCTGCTGTTGCCGGTCCAAATAAGCCTTTAGGACTTGTGTTAGAAAGCACGAGAGATCAATCTGTATCCCTGCTCTGAGAAGAGGGAAACCAGCCATCTCATTCATCGCTGTCATGGTGAGGCGCAGTAGCAGCACAGGCAGCATGAGGAAAACGCACACTCTGGGACTGGAAAGCACAGACACTCCCACTAGACTCTGATCGGCCACCTAACCAGAACAGAGTGCCGCTAACCACAAGAATAATGACACTGCCAAGGTGAAAAATGACATCACCTCTTAGCTTCACCTGGAGGATTGGGGATAAATCTCAGTTGTCTGATATGATTCCAGAGGAACCGAGGGCTGCATGTGTCCTAAATCTTATGTGAGGATAGCCAGAGAGGACGATATCTGTGATTGTGGAAGCAGCTACTGGAGTGCACTTCAGCTGCCAATGCAGACGCACATAAATCACCACCTTACTCATTCCTCAACTATGTTAAAGAAAACAGAAATATTCTGAATTACTTACTTTTACAGAAAAAAAAGAAGATTATTTCACATGAAATCTTAAAGTGCAGAATAAGAATATGCAGCGTACTATGCAGTCTTTCATACAGATCGTATGCCATCCTCACAAAAGCATATTCTACAGAGAAAGACATGGCAGGTGACTTGCTGCATCACCGTTCCACTTTTCCTTTCTCTTTCTGTCTCTATGCTAAGTACAACTTGATAAGTGCATATCAAAACCTTACATAGCCACAGTGTCAGCATATCTTTTTTTCTTCCATGTTACCATAGTGATGGATTGCATTGCTACCAGTTGGGAATGGAGGCGTTCTGAAAACAGCCTTGATGTTGAGCAACAAATTCAACGGACAAATTGCAGTAATCTATAAATTTCTGCTTGAACATATCTACAGGAGGCTAGAACAGAAAGACTGCAAAACTCACGTCAGAATTTGGTAGATTTCTTCTGATCTCCCTTCACGCAATCTTAAGATCCAGGCACCAGGACTGGCTTTCAGTTGAAAATATCCCTGTTTTTGGTGGAAACTGTGATTAGAAAACCATTCCAACTTCTCTTCTCCACCATTACACCAAGCTGTTTTAGTTCCAAATGTTTAACATGATTACATGCATAACACCTGTTCAAATCACTGCAATAAATTTACTGTGGATCAAGCAAAGGGGGATGCTGACCAGGTTAGCCATGACAATAGTGTCATACATGAGCAGGTCCTGACTCATGCCCAGGGTAAACTGTAGTCCACGTGGGGGCTGGCCAGTTGTTAGATCAAAGCAGTGGCCTTCCAGCAAGAGGTGCTCCAGTTCGAATTCTGCTGCCACAACGCCGCTGACCTGGAGAGAACCACATTTACACCAAACGGGGAAATGAAAGCACTGACTGCACTCTCGCATGCAGAGATTGCAGGACGGTAATGATTAAGCAGCTGAAAACCTCCTGCAAGTGAATGTTGTCCAAGTCATAGGGACTGCGCACTGCCTGCACCATCCAACTCTCTGGTGTGATCATATTCAGGGTGAGAAGTGGAGATTCAGGGAGATCCATGAAACGAGCGACTGGCCCTGCAGACACGGTCTCATTGGCCAAAAAAGTCACATCAGGCTCCAAGATGAAACGGTAAAAACTGTGAAGATGATGCATGAGAATTAAGCACACAACAATATAGAAGGTAAATTAATTATCTCATTCGTAAACACTGCAGGACTCTTTGCCACAAGACTGAAACAAGATTCTGTCAAACTAACCCTCCGTACTCTTTAGCATGAACTGCATTAATGTTGGTCAGTAGTCTTCATTAGAAATAGGAGCAGTGGGCTCAGTTGTGACAACTGCACATGTACAATTTCTTCCAAGTGAGGAATCTAATAGTGCCTGTGTTTCTTCTCAGGCACCAACCAAGACATGCAGCTGTCTGTGCACCAGAAAAGTTTCTTCTCTTCATTATTCCAACTGTTGCCAAGGCAGGCTCCCAGCCAATCTTTATGCTTGCTGGTTGTTTTTTTAATGAGCAGTCAGGAAGATTGCAGTTACTACTGTATGTGAAAAACTTTATAAAACCTTTTTTTTTTATTTGTTTGTATGTTTTTGAATGCCCTCTTACAGACACATAAACATATTTATTAATTAAAAGGTTAATTTCCATAAGAACAGACTCCAAAGTGAGATCAGAGTTGCTGCTGCATCCTTTAATGATGGTGAGAAAATGACTGTCGTTAAGCAGGAAAAACCCAGTACACCAGAAAATGCACACTGACTTCAATGAATTGGTTCTAGTTTTTGACCTGACCAAGTCTCCACATTAAAAAAAAAGTAACACAGAGAAGTATAACAGTGAATAAAATTAAGCTACTGATGCAGAACAAGACCCATATGCTCCTGACAGCACTAATTCCAGCAGCAGGCTATGAGATCACTGTGGCTTTAAAAGCCACATGAAACAGTGAAGTTGTAACTGTTTAAGATCTTCATGAAAGGCAAAAGAATAGATCAAAGACCACAATATTTTAAGGCACTAAAAGGGCATTAATTTCACGAAAAAGAAATTTAATGGGAGGCCAGTTAACGCCTCAACAGCTCAACAAATATCTTCCTGGGCTCGCGCCGACTTTCAAAGTCAGACCTTCTCTCACGAGCTCACATTTTTTAATGACTGAATGCAAGAAAAGGGTTGACGTCACAAAACAAAAATGGCTATTTACAACGTTGAAAAGTTTCAAATGTGTTCATTGTTGGACAACTGCAGCATTTAAACTGCAGCTCAGCCGGAGACGTGCAGCTCATTTATCCCACATAAATGTATCATGTATCCACCCGTGTTAATTACCAGCAGTTCCTGCCCGAGGGAAAGGAAATGGACGTGATGGGGAGGGTTTGACATGTGATTTGTGGAAAAAGACCTTTCCATCAATAAAATTTGAGCGAACATCAAATTACATAAAAAGCCCCATTCACTCATGGGTCTGAATGTTGACGGACAATTTCAGCTCTTCATCTGCTTTTTGTGCGTGTGTGTATGTGTGAGTTAATTCCCCCCCCGTTTTGAAACATTACTATATTTTTTGCTGCATGAGTTGAATTGCAATAGTGAATATTGTATGCAATTTGCCTAAAGATGAAAATGGAGACCCAAAGCAATAAGGTAGTGTTATTATGAAAATTGCATCTGTGCAGTAAGCTCTTACAAAGAGAGAGAGAGAGCCAGGCAGAGAAGTCCGCAGTGGCAAGAGGATGCACAACCAAGCCAAACAGGTAAATTTAATTACTGCTGGAGCTACAGCTTACCTCTTGAGGGGCATCTCGGACAGCTTGGCCCTGCAATTCATAAACACCTGCAGTTTCACGTTGACCACTTGACTAAGAACCTACAGGATTCACAGGAAAAGGAAGCGTAGTCAGACATGATTATCTTAAATATTAAATATGTAGATCAACAAGCATGGTTATAGCATGTGCATAATAACTTTAGAAAAAGAAGGACCTTTTTTCCCCATGTCAAAATTTACTAACAACACTTCAAAGATAAGGAAGACACTTTCTTTCCGAAAACCTTTATTAATAACATAAAAATTAAGTCATCTTATTTAACATAACCATGAGGCTAATAGGTTTAATTCAGCCTAATAGATCTGCCACAACTTTCAGTTTAGCCAGGCAGCATACTGAAACCTTTGTTGAGAGCAGAAAATTAAAAAGACATTTTCCACCAAGAAAAGCTGTCTTTTAATATAAAAACAACCTTGGGTTGTTATGCATCTGATGCTAACCCCTTTAGGAGATGCCAGTGTTTTCTGTTCCAACAACAAAGCCCACCCATAGCTACCAGTATAAAGCATCCACTGATCCAAACAGCTGCGCAGCGTGAAGCCAGACTCTCACATATAAGAACTTTTTTTTTTCATTTTTGTTGAGCTATATGTCTTTCTCCCTTTGTGATTTCAGCATGCTATCGCTATATCAGGGATTGATGGAGAAGAGAAGAGAAAAAGAATATTGCTTACAATCAGAAGCTGGGAAATCTTCTGGGCCTCTCTAGTGAGGGGGTCAACAATGGCCACAACATCATAAACAACCTCATTTTCACGTGGCGTGAGGTGGAGCACGCTGAGGAGGAGAAAATTACACCAAAATGCATGAAACACCACAAAGCCATTTTTGGGAAAAGCGCAAATGAAGGATTCATGTATGGGGATCGCAATTTCCAGAACAATTTACATAGTAAACAGAAAATGAATAAATAAATAAATAAATAAAAACAATGCCTACCTATGGGTGTCTTTGACAAAATGGACATCCCTTCTGACCTCTCTTTTGGGCGCTGCAGTAAGGAGGGCGTCAAGTTTCATGACCAAGTCACTGGCACTGAGTGAAATAAGTTTATGTTCAAGACTTTTGTAAGGATGTGTTTAAAGATAGGTTGATTATAACTCCAAAAAAGAAAAAAAAAAGATTAAACAGATTATTTAAGACAAGTGAAAATGAAAGGTTTTCTATATTTTCCATTAGTGACTATTAAAACAGTAACGAGACACTTTCAAATAACTGGGGTAAAAGGAATGCAAACATACAGCTTTGGCTTCATGCCCATCTGTTTAACTTTGGCTTTGACCTTCTCTGCTGAACCATTCAGTGTTATCCTCTCAAGCAAGTGGAAATCCTCCTCAGTGAATTCTTCCTGCTCTTCCAACGGACCTAGGATCTAACATGAAGAGAACACTGCAGTCACAACACAACTTCGCTTATTCTTAGCATGTACCACTCACAGCTTGAACAGGGAATGTGATAGCAATGTTAATACTTGGGAGGGTCACCCTGGTATAATTATAACCACAGAAAAGAAGTTTGGTAATGCGCTCAATAGTGTTTAGTGACACTAGTGAATAGCAATGTTTAGTTCTGCAATTCAGCCCAGGATTTCTCTGCCTCATAAACATGAAAATAAATATTCTGGTGTGCTAAGGGGCATTGTTATGTTGAAACACCCACTTCAAGAGCATTTCCACTTCAGCATAAGACAACCTGACCCCTTCAAGTATTTTGATGCATTTAAACTGATCCAGGATCCCTGGTATGGGATAAACAGACCCGGCACCAAAGTATGAGAAACATCAACGTATCATGATGCTTGCTCCACCATGCTTCAGTGTCTTCAGTGTACCGTCTGTGGACCCTAGACCCAAAAAGAACAATTGTGTTTTCATCAGTCCATCAAATGTTGCTCCATTTATCTTTAGGTCAGTTCTTCGGTAAATTGTTACCTCTTCAGCATATTTTTTTGCTTTTGTTTTTTTCCCCAAGAATGGGGCTTTTCAGAGGTTTCTTGCTGATATTTTGGCTTCACATAGATGTCTTCTACTTGTTGCAGTACTCACAGGTAAGTTTAGACCTTCTTTGATCAATCTGGAGCTGATCATTGGATGAGTCTTTGCCATTTTGGTGTTTGTTTGATCTATTCGAATGTTAGTTTTCTTCCAGCTAGTTCTGGTTTCAAATGTAATTTTAAAGCATTTAAGATCATTTTAGCCGAGCAACCTAAAGTTTTTTGCACTTCTTCATGTTTTCCCCTCATGATCAAATTTTTAATCAAAGTCCACTGTTCTTCTGGACAACGTCTGGAACAACCTATTTTGCTCCAATTTCAAGAGGAATGCACAATAACTAGCATGTATAACATTTGCTGCCTTTGTCCTTAAATAATCACCTGTTTGAATAAATTATCTTACTAACTAACCTCCACACTGCTATTTTCTTTAACAGTCTAATATTCCCTTTTCCTCATTTTCTGCAAAGTACTAACACATTTAGTAAGTAAGAAAGTAAAACTTAATTTATATAGGACATTTCATACAGGAGTTGCAGTTCAAAGTGGTTTACATAAAATCAATAAAAACAAGCAGCAGTGCAAGATCAAAATAATAAAATGCTTTAATAACTTAAATACAGTTTCCTTCATGTTTAGATTTGGAATAGAATGTACAGAGTTCCAGATACATTTTTTAAGTCTAGAAATAATCTATTATATAGATTTTGAGCTTTACTCTACCTTTTTTTAAAGGCACTGCTATCATTTTAAACACATCAGTACATAATGATGCAATAGACGGCTGCTCATTGGGTTGCACCATCAGCATCAAGATTTAAAAACATTGTCTCAAAAACAGCATGCTTGCAAAATTCTAGCATACCTTAAACCAAACATTATTTACTTCCTGTCTGAGATTTTTCATCCCTCTTCACTAGATGCACAGACACAGGAGTCATCACAATGTTGCAGTACTGTAATTATTTTAATAAGGGCACGCTCCATATTTTAGCGCCAGACAATTTAACCATGGAAATGCGGCGACTGTCTACTTCTGTTCTGCGAGCTTCAGAATGAATGATGAGGGGAAAAACAGCTGATAGGGATGTGAGTGTGAGGGGAAATTACAGTATTCAGTACCAATTATATTTACATAAAGTTAGTAATGGCGTAGATAACATTAAGTAAAAAATATTAATTAGACAAGAAGTATTGTACCAATTACCAAAACCACCCCTAGTGGACCAAAACAAAAATATCTGAGTCAGTGGGAAACAATGGATTGTTTTAGTGTTTTATGCACTAAAAGGTGTGGTATTCAGGGTATGCGGTGCTGCCTGGCTTTTCTTGCTTTCGATTCTAGGAGAGGAGCCTTACCACTGCAGCAAAGGAATGCAAGATAATATTAATTGTTACTGCCATCTCAGTGACTGGCCTCCTCATCCCTGGCTGTCAGCATTGCTACTGCTGAGACATCAATCATCAGCTTTGTACACATATATACAGAGTACACACACACACAAAAGCATGCAAACACACAGTGGACTACGTGTACAACCTGTGACCTTTGAGAAGCAGACGTCATGCCGATTTGACAGTGCTAAGAAAGCACCATGAAAAGGTAGAGAGAGAAATCCTCCTAAAGTGCAGCTGTGAAGAGGATCCTAAGTACAGCAGCAAACAATCCTGCAACATTTAGCCAACGCTTTTACTCACTGGAATAATGATGCGGCCTCTTAAGCACACAACCTAAGAACAGTAATAATAATAATATTATTCTGAAATGGCTCCTAACAGCAGGGGCAAAGTGACTCCCATAAGAACATAAAATTTTGTTATATAAGTTTATAGGAGTGTAGGTTTCAATTCCCATGTCTAATACATCAATTTAGTTGGTCTTCTTGGGTAAACGCGTCAAAATAAATTTTACTTTTAACCAACTGGGTTGTTGCTCCCTTTTTTACCTGACCGAGCGGGTTGTAACATGCTACATCTTCCAAACTAAACTGGTCAAAAAAAAAAGAAGAAAAAAAATCTGTTCATTTGCTATAAACAGCAGTCATTATTGTTAATAGACAGGTATTAAAATTAAAATTTACTGAGAGAGAGTAAATCTACTTAATCAGGATTAAGTCTGGGCATTATATCCAAAAATGAATCAATAAATATCATCTGTAATATTGTTGATAATAGCACTATAAGCACTAAGACTGTCATTTACCCACTATCAACCCCTTTCAGCAGTTAAAACATCAGTCTGTTCACATAAATCTCTTATTTTCTTTCTGTTATCAGACAGAAGACAGCAATTAGGATAATACCTGTTAAGATCACCAGCAGTTACAGATTGTACAAAAGCAACCTTGTTAGATACATTCACCTTTCACACATTTGATTTTAATTATACTTGCACGTGAAATGACTGAGAATGTTAGTCCACAAGCATGGTTAATACCTAGACTTGAGCTGCTCTGCTGAGCACGCAGAGGTGACAGAAGAAAAGTAAGCGCTCGTCCTCTCTGGGCTGTTCTGAAGAGGAAGTTGAGAGCGAGTCTGCAGCCTACCTCAATGCTGACAAACGCGATGGGAAAGGAGGGGTAAGTACAGCACTATAAGTGATGAAGAAGAAGGGAAAAAAGGAACTGCTTTTCAGGGTATGTACTTCATAGATACTTCTAACGAAAGTCATTTCCGTTGGTCCACCTACTCCCCCCCGTCCCCTGCTGTTTTATAAAATTGAAGGAAGATTATGCAAATGATCACAGTTCTCTGAAATCATACAATTAGGTAATAACTGGGATTTTTTTTTTGTACAAAAAGTTAAAAATAGAAAATAATAAAAAAAAATTTAAAACAAACTGTTCATTAATAAGTATGATAGAATTCTTTTAAAGACTTTTATTTAAAAGGCTAAATCACATCGACATTGAGCTAAATCTTACACTGTTCATAAAACATTACAGCCTCTTTTGGGCATGAAAGATTAAGACAATGCAAATGTTCCATTCGTCAGTATTCTATAGATATTAAAGTAGTTAGTCGTGCCTGTGTAACAGTGGAGGGAAGGGGAAAAAAAAAGTAAAATGCTTTGATTTAAATTGTGTCTACTGTTGCTGAATTATTA
Source organism: Arrhamphus sclerolepis (assembly GCA_037176975.1). Taxonomy (NCBI): domain Eukaryota; kingdom Metazoa; phylum Chordata; class Actinopteri; order Beloniformes; family Hemiramphidae; genus Arrhamphus; species Arrhamphus sclerolepis. The sequence goes on along the minus strand of JBAMYA010000014.1, from coordinate 11,390,097 downwards.
TCCATTGTGTTGTAACACTATACGGCTTTTCGAAATAAATATCAATTTACCAATTGGGCAGTTGCTTGCATACAGAATATGCCAGTCAGTGTTTTGCATTCCCAGTACGTCTTAACAGAAAAAAGTCCATGCAAAGCCGGGTGAAGGCTTGTATTTCATGCCCTATTCACACAGGACTCGTATCACCTGAGGACCTGCGGTAATATGTAATTTGTAATAACTGTGTTATAACATCTGTGACATTGAACCAGTATGAATGCGCAACGTCTGTGATTTGTAAATTAAAAATTCCACCCTATTTCAGCCACATCAGAGGTCATGGGATAATTCAAATCCCATACAAACACACATCTCAGTAATTTTTGGGAGGGATTTTAATTTTTTTTGTTTTAAATTTCCTCTGACTGCCTTTTCTGCTTTGTTCCCAGTGTAATTATGGTGGCTCTGGTGATCAATTTTATTTTGGGACAAAATTCACAACATTTCTCAACATTAAACTTTACATGGATACTCATAAAAATAAATAAGTTGAGAGCAGCAGAAGAGCAATGATGAGATGGACGGCAGCATGCAGTTAAAAAAAAAAGTTGTTGTTAACTACAACGTTAGTGCCAGCTACTGTTTGGTTTACTGTTGCCACCACAGAAAGCACATATGTCTCGTCTAAGTGACCATTTTATTGTTTTATTATATGACTCGCCTCAAACCTCAATTAAATTTAGGGTCTCGTCTTGTGTCCAGTGTCTACTCTTCTTTATTCCCACCATTGCTCAAATGATTGCAGCCCCGGATGTTATGCAATGGAAGGCAATTATGAAGGAATTAATGTTTCTAAATTATAGTAAAACACAGATTTGCTTATCCCATCCGAATATGCTACAAGAAACACAAGACATTGGGGTGTAATTCAAAAATTACTGCAGGAATTGGAATTAAGCTCACCTGGATATTAATGCGCTGATGTACGACAGCAAACACACATTTCAATCTTATTTGTGCAACATTTTGTCACATCTACATGAGATGATGTGTCTATTACTATTATTTCAGCCACAAAATAGCTGAAAGTTGTCTTTTTTTTTTCTTCAAATCAAAGTTGAAGTCGTCAAATTCACAATTAAACTCATCAAACTCAAATTCAAACCTCTGTTAGCAGTCATTTTGAAGGTGGAGTCCACTCACCCTGCCGTTACTGATCACTGCCCGCTGTCCCAGACGAAGCTTTAGCACATCTTGGCAGAACAGCTGCTGATTGCGGATGAAATCAACCTCCAGGGTGTTGAATTTTTTCTCAAAGGCATCTATATCCATGCCCTGCAGAGAAATAACGAGTTTCTTTAGGATGCTAGATATGTTGACTGCACACAAGGCTCACAAATTTCTGATGACTTTACGATGTAACGTATGACTTTTATGATGCAAATGAAATATTCAGTAGAACAGCTTAAGGACATTTCTCCCTCTCCAACCTGCTGAAACAGAAAAAAATCTGAATGAGATATTGACATTAGGAATGCTGTATGCGAGGCGAAAAGTTATAATATCATTGATGCTTTGCATCTTTGCAAAACAGCTTTTGAACGCAAGTCTGGCAAAAACAAACAAAAAAAACAACAAATAAAAACAAAATCAGAGATCTGTCATAAATGCATGGTTGACTAAATAGGAAAAATCAATTTGTAATTAATATAACAAACTCTTAATTAACCCCTAGCCATTTCTGTCTATAAAAAAAAAAAATAGGTGTGGGAATGAGGAGGGTTTTGTGGAGTCAGATTATTAGTTTCTCCAACATTTCTCTCCTCAGGAGATCAGGTGAAATATCAATAATGTCAGCACACACAAGTCAGCAAGTCTGTCTGGCAGCCAATAATAAACTCGTATCCCTTGGCTTTGAGTCTCAAGTCACAAAGCTGCTTCATACCCATCTTTCCTTTGCTATCATCAAGCCCAAACCCTTATGCTTGTTTAACTGATGCAACGTTTGCGAATAGTACATCTGCAGGCTTCGTGTGACTTACTCCTGGCTGGAGAGAAAGGAGCCCTTTTGTCAATTGATTCGTTGATTAGACTCAGAGAATTTATTTGCCTCAGTGCAAGGCTGTGCGGGAGAATACTGCATAGTACAGCGTAGAAAACACTGGTGGTTGTAAACTGCTTACAACAGCAGAGTGATGGTCAGGCTTGGCTGGACATACATAAACCCCAACGCTGTTGAGCAGCAGCTTGGCTATTCATCAGTCCCAGGAGGCCAGGTACACACCAGCACTTTTTAGTTAAAGATGCATTGTCTGGAGCCTGCCTTGTGAGGGTTCCTGTGACATTTTAAATGGAACTGACAGTGAACAGTCTGCTTGCCTTGGTGTCCACTGAGCGTGGGGCATCACGCATTTTCTAAATGTATTCTGTTAGCTGACGCTCAGGTGAGAATGAGAAGATTGGCTCATCAATCACAATTCTATCTGACTGCAAATTTAGATCAAGAAAACAAGGTCAAACAAATCTCTACAGGTTATATCCAACCTTTTGTTTGTTCTTGTCCACTGTGTACATAAAATCTGCATGAAATCGATATTTAAATAGGCAAGTAGTCTTAAAAAAAAAAAAAAAAGAATAAGACAACAAAATAATAAAAGATAATAGAAAAACAAAAAATGAGGGCAATCTAAACCAAAAAGACAATTTAATTACAGAAGTGTTTGATGTCTTTCAGTTACGGACCACTAAAACCTTTACTATTAACCACCAGCCAATGCAACTCCTATCTGATGGATACATCTTATATTATGTTATGATAATCTTAAACAGTCTTTTTTTTTTTTTTTCTTTTATGCTACCGTTTATCAGTGGAAAGTGTTGCAAATCAGTGAGCTGGAATAATGAAAGCAATATTTGGTTTTTGGATTTTCGCCTGCAAATTTATTATATTTTGGTCAACATATTGCTTGTATGGATCCATGTTTACTTTGTTGGCTCTTGTGTTGCTTTCTTGTCATTTCAGAAGACAAGATAATATAGAATTTCCCCGCCTCAGCTTGAGTTTATTCATGTGTTAAATAGCAGATAATACATTTTCCATTTTCTTATTAGCTTAAACTGCCAACTCCCAAAGTAATTCTATGTGAACTGCTTGAGCTGGCACACTTCAGCAATTTGCAAATAAGAGAAATCTAATTGTCACATATCCTACTTGCAATGATATTCATGAAAACAGTTATTTTCTTTCTGTCAGAGGGCAGATCCAACATAAAAGAAAACCAGTAATACTCAAAACACGACGCATTGGCTATGGAACTGGTTAATTAGCTAACACATTAAAATACACAGAGCAAAATAAAGTCTGGAAAAGGTTTTGTGTAATGATGATGAGAAGTCATGTATAAATAATTCTTGGGATTGGATTAAGTGACTTAAATTTCTCTCTGAGAGCAGCTTCAGAGGAAAAGAAAAAGTTAATTTTATAGCTTTTTTTTTTAAAAAAAAAAATTCCTCTGATCTTGATGAAATGTCATCAATAGACCCCACACATGTAGTACAACAGCTGTCTTCACTCTCTTGTCTTCACAGGATTGTAATACGTTGTTTATGGCAACCACTTTTAAGTTTTCCACCTTAAAAGTGGGTGCTGAGAGACTGTAAATACTTCAGTCAATTCCACCACTCAAATATCTTCAACCTCTCACTACCGCAGTGCACAGTCCCCACCTGCCTAAAGACATCCACTATCATGCTGGTTCCCAAATAGTCTGCATTAACCTGTCTCAATGACTACCAGCCAGTAGCTCTAACAGCCATAATCAAATACATCAAGGATGCTTTCCCTCCTACTCTCCTCATCGGTTTGCATACAGAACCAACAGGTCGACGGATGATGCCATGTCCATTACCCTCCACACTGTACACTTGGAACAAAAGGAACATATGCACACCTGCTGTTTGTGGACTGTGGCTTTCATTCATTCAACACAATCATCCCCAGCAGGTTGTTCCACAAGATGTCTGATCTAGGTCTCCCACATCACATCTCTCTGAATATTGGACTTTTTGAGAAATCGGCCACAGTCAGTCAGAATGAGACGCGACTCCTCTTCCACTTTTTGTCGCAGCACAGGAGCCCTACAGGAGTGTTCACCTGTGACTAAACATAAATAGAGAGGAGGTGGAAAGACTCTCAAGATCCAGGTTCTTGGAGACACACATCTGTGAGGACCTTCCATGGACAGACAACACAGCACAGCTTATAAAAAAGGCATAACAACGACTGTATTTCCTGAGAACTCTCAGTCTTTTTACCGCTGCACCACTGAGTGTCCTCACCCATGGCATCCTGATTTGATAGGGAAACAGCTCAGTGGCAGATAAGAAGGCACTTCAGAGAATTACAAAAACTGCTCAAAAAATAATCAATACACAGCTGTCTGGTTTGGAGAACATGTACAAATCTAGCTGCCTGGAGAAAATACACTTCATCCTGAACGACTCATTCCATCCTGCTCATCAGTTGTTTGAATCCTTTGCCCTCAGGCAAACATTACAAGATCATCAAAGCATGCTAAAAAAGAAAAAAAAGACTCACACTGAACTCTGATTTGAAATCACATACACTTTAACCCTGTATTCCTGTGATATATTATTATATATTCTATACTTCATCTTTCTTTGTGTGTATTGTTGCATTTTATCAATACTTTTGTAAGCATCTTTATTTGATTTTCTTTTTTTTTTTTTTAACAATGGCAATAAACACATCTTGAAAAACTGATGTGTACTCGCCCATCACTTCTTTACCTGTATCAGTAAGTCCTTCATTTTAGTTGACTGCTGTAGAAGTTTGCTGCTCTCCTCTTTCAGGAGTTTCTGCACAAACTCTGCAGCAGCCTTCTTCTTCTGGGTGAGAAGAGAGGTCCAGACAGCCCTGTACACCACGGTGTTATCCTCGCTGGGCTTTCCATTGGGGTTATTTATCACCCCTACACGCACGCCAGGACTGGCTTTCTGCTTGCACACACAGACACAAACGGCATTGATGCAATTTCCACTAATACCATTATATATGACATTATAAATATGAATTTTGCAACGACAGAGGCATGTGTGATTACTGTGTGTGGTTACCTAAAACTAAAAGATTATTCTATTCTACTTACTCTTACTGGTTATCTTCGCTGCACTCATTTTAAAAGCATTTGCATTGATTTTTACAAGAGCACACACGACAAGATTATTTTTCTGAGTAAATGAATCACTACAACCAGTAACCAAATAATCTGGCTGCTCTCAATCTTTATGGTATGCATGCAAAGCACTTCATTTCAGGGCACCAGCTGCAAAATTCGGTCAAATCTGCCCAGTGAGAAAGTTTTACTGAATAATACAACATTCATTATTTCGAAGAAGAAGAAGAAAAATGCCTGTGATAAATCATTAAAAGCAGTAGATTCATAGATCACGTCTTCCGTGATTTCCACATGTACATACTAACTGATAAGATGAAAGAATGCTGGAGGGGGCTGACGTGCTGCCTATACTCACCAGATGTTTCAGAGCATTCAGAAGCAGTTTCCTTCCTGACACCTTCTCAAAATCTCCAACTATCCACATGGTCACAGCTGTCATACCATCTTGATCTAAGATATCAAAGCACAGTCACTAAAGTATCCTTACAACACAGAGGCTCAGGGAATCTTAAAATTAAACCATTCATATTTATTGTTCGTCTACAATAAATATTTGTATAATTACTTTATCTGGTGCACCATTCATTAGTAAGATACTTCTTTGCCCTCTGAAGAGCCTGAATTTGTGTGGCAAGCAATGGAAACGCCCCTAAGAAATTCTGTCCCACAATGAAATTATATCATTAAAAGCTCTTTTGCAATCACTTGCAATCGTGCATCAAATTTCCTTCTCATCACATCTGAAAGAGGCGCAGTTAGATAGATATCTATTTTCTGTGAAAGCAACTCATATACATCGATCTAGAGTTACATATGCTATGTGGCATCATGTGTCATCCTGTAAGATTAGGATTAGTAGATTGGACAAATAGAGGGTGCACATGGTTTCTTTCAAACATTAACTTTTCTGCTGTTACTGTAACTAATCCAATTACATGATTGCTGTATCATGCCTTTAGAAATGCTCTTTTACCCTGCATACATCTAAGGCCTATTTCAGAGAATAGCTGTTGCTCTCTTAGCAAGTGCCACATGTCTGGTCATTCTCCTTCCTTGGGTACAAACTTGCTGATTCCCCCCCAGATTTCTGTAAATTCTGGGGACTGACGATGATGAAATTCCATGGGAACATTATTTTCTGAGATTTTTTTAAATCCCTCTATTTAAACCAACATCCACATCATAGTCAAAGTTAGATTTGATTTCGTTCCCAATCTGAGTTTTGCTGGTTACAAGCAAGCAAGTAGCTCATCACCTAGTCCTGATGATGATAGCCACCTTCTTCACCTTTACTTAACACTACCTGTTTGCCTTCACAAAGGTCAATGATGTTTACATACATCCCTGAAGCATTGCTGGATTATCATAATTTTGTTTAGATGATGCCCATTCAGATACGTATAAATGTTAAAATGATAAATGCAAACCCTGTCATCCTCCCAATCCCCAGTCACCTCCTCTGGCTCCAGTTGGCATGTGGAAGTCATATATATACATGTATATATGTGTGTGTGTATATATGTAATATAGAAAGACTGTGCTATTTTAAAATTATTATTATTTTATATAATACTAAAAAAAATAAAATAGAAATGAGCTAAAAGAAATTAAAAGAAGAATCAGTGTATTTTCTATTCATGACACAAGTGGTGTGTGTGTGTGTTTATGGGTGTGCATCTTTCTGGTGATTAACTCCTTTATTTTGATGTGATGTTAATTAACAGTCCCTAAGCGCTTCTGCTCATTTGTGTGTTTGCTCATGAACGGCAGCTTGTAGAGGTGTGCAGCCCCTTGTTACCTTGTTACCTCGTTACCTCGTTACCTCATCCTTGTTATCTTATCCTCATTATGTTATTACATCGTCAACTTGGTACCTCATCCTCGTTACCTCATCCTAGTTACCTCAGCCTGGTTACCTCATCCTCGTTACCTCATCCAAGTTACCTCACCCTGGTTACTTCATCCTCGTTACCTCATCCTAGTTACCTCACCCTGGTTACCTCATCCTCGTTACCTCGCCCTCGTTACTTCACCCTTGTTACCTCATCCTCTCTACCTCACCCTGGTTACCTCACTTTAGTTACATCACCCTCGTTACCTCATCCTTGTTACCTCACCCTCGTTACCTCATCGTCGTTACCTCACCCTCGTTACCTCACCCTAGTTACCTCACCCTCGTTACCTCATCCTCGTTACCTCACCCTGGTTACCTCACCCTAGTTACCTCGCCCTTGTTACCTCACCCTGGTTACCTCATCCTTGTTTCCTCACACTCGTTAACTCATCCTCGTTACCTCGCCCTCGTTACCTCACCCTCGTTACCTCATCCTCATTACCTCATCCTCGTTACCTCACCCTGGTTACCTCATCCTGTTACCTCACCCTCGTTAACTCATCCTCGTTACCTCATCCTAGTTACCTCATCCTAATTACCTCACCCTGGTTACCTCATCCTCGTTACCTCATCCTAGTTACCTCACCCTGGTTACCTCACCCTGGTTACCTCATCCTCGTTACCACATCCTTTTTACCTCACCCTGGTTACCTCATCCTCGTTACCTCACCTCATTACCTCGCCCTCGTTACCTCACCCTGGTTACCTCATCCTCATTACCTCATCCTTGTTACCTCACCCTCGTTAATTCATCCTCGTTACCTCATCCTAGTTACCTCACCCTGGTTACCTCATCCTCGTTACTTCATCCTAGTTACCTCACCCTGGTTACCTCATCCT
>JBAMYA010000014.1:11357742-11371393 GCA_037176975.1 Arrhamphus sclerolepis | reverse complement strand
TCACAATTCTTGTACACAGTCTGGTTTCCTGATATCTCTTTCAATAGCCTCTAACTTCACAGGAAATAAAAAACAAACAAAAAACAAACAAACAAAAAAAACAAAACATATTTTGTAAAGAGCAAATCTGAATCATGGCACTGAAGATGTTGGATGGCTACTTAACTGCTTAGAAAATTGGACTTAAGATCGGATGAGTGAACAGGCCAAATGACTGTAACAGTCTCATGCTGCAGATGAAACTGATGTACTGACTGATGTGCTGACTGGACTGATCCACGTTTTATGTTCGTAACAACATAGATTAATTTTGTAAAGAGCCAGCTCTGTAGCTCAAAGGTTACAGGACTATGCACCTTCTGAGAGAGATAAAAGATTTCAGGAGTAAGAGGAAGTTCTTTCCACTGAAGATGTGCTGAGCCATGATAAAGTGTTGAGGATTACTTCCAATGCCAGCCTCTTTTTGGGAGTTTTTTTTTTATTTTTATAAATGTTCTTTGGAAACTGCAACAGTTTATCATAACTGGACCACTCCCTCTCTCACTGGCATACTCACCATACTGACAGCTTGGCCGCATCACTGGAAGGAAAAGTTCACACAATGAAAAGTTGTAATAGTTAACAATGATGTCCGACACCGAAGAGTGAAAAGAAGATTTATGCTCTGCAATCTTTTGTTTTTTCTTCAATTGTAAGATGTTTGATTGGTTTCATTTTCAATCTCATTTTATGTACATGCCATGTTTTTCTGGGTGGTTAATGACACATTGTTCTATAATGCCACAAACTCAAACTGCATTTATATTTATGCTTTTTTTTTGTAATTGTAATTGAGTCCTTCATTTAATCAAAATGATCTCATAACCTGGATGAAAAGATTTTGTTCCCTCAGTAGTTATGACAAGAACTGTTTTGACAGATATCTACATAACAGCTGTGCTGATTAAAATAATTATAACAAACAAAAAGACAGCACTGGAAATAATAAACATATGTGACTTGGAAAATATGATTATAGACATGGTAAACTATCTTTGTTGTGATTAATCTGGCCATTAATCTGCCTTTTGTCTTATAGTGTGTGTGCTTTGCATTCTGCCCTCATGCAGAGTGTATTGAGCTGTGCAGGGAGGCCGATGGACCAAATCCAGTCTGTCAAACACAGGCGCAGGGTTTCTTTTTTCCACAATCTTTTTCGCGTGTTCAGCTTCTTCCCAGTAAGTTGTGATAGGGTCCCTGTGGGTCAAAAGAAACCAAGATTCTTTTTTTTTTTTCTTTTTCATAAACTGGTAGCCCCAACAACGGGGCACTTTGGGTCATTTTAGTCAATAAACAATAATAAAGCCAGAGCCTAGAAATACCAAACTCAAAGAGCAGAAGAATATTCAGCTATGATACACAATGACCTCTTTGTGCTGCATTTGGTGAATGCATGAATTTCTCTCTGATTTCAGACTCTGAGGCCCAGTGTTCTCTGTACTGTATTGTGTAGCTTTTAGGCCAAGCTGGTGAAATCCTTTACACAGGGCTCTCCCCAGACCCAATCAGCACAGATCTCCTCTGCGGTGGAGGGGGTTGATGGCAGTAGCATATCAGTGATGTGCATTTGATACTGCCTCTGCAGAGCAGAGTCACATAATCCAGTTTGTGGTCAAAAAAAAGAAAAAAAAAAGAAAAAAAAGAATAAAAATGTTAATTCAGCTGCGGCTGAATAATCCCCTGAAATAACAAGCTTAAAAGCTAAAACCTTCCATAGTTTTATCTGGAATCTTCCATCCACTGACAATACTGTGACATCAAAGCAGAACAGGAAATGCATGGCTAACAAATCAATAGACTGAAGAGTGGCATAAAGGCTTAATTCGTGGCAAAGTGGAGCTTTAGGAAAGCTGTGAGGTTCACATGATACGGAAAGAGACTGAGTCAGAGATATCCAGCCTGCTGTGCCACTCGTCTCATTGTGGTCTGCAGCTGTAGTACTTTTGCACTTTACCTGATTGTGGAATATTTTTTAGGATTTCAAGATGGTATGCTTAACAAAAATAAAGGAATAAGAAATAACATTTACTTTTTAGTAAAATGAAACATTATATTAACATTATGTTACCAAACACACACACACACACACAAAAGCTGCAGTGCTGTGTAAAATGTAAATTAACAATTGAAAATCCTCTAAATGTGATGTTTAATTTAAGTTGCTCCCTGTTGACATTTAAACGTTTATGCGTTTATGTACAAGTTTATTGTACTTTAGTGATGCGAGCAGATTGTGACGGCTTCACGTTTACCACTTTGATGCCTCACCTCCTTTTTTCTTTTTCTTTAAAAGAAAAACTTGAGCTTCATGGAAGCTTGGAAGACTAATTGCTGTCTGCAGGTGAAGTGCTACATTCCTGCGTCACAGAACTTATTCAGGTGGATGTCACACAAACCTTTTATTTTGGGTTTTTTGACAACAGACACTTACCTAATGGTTTGGTGTTTTCAGAAATGTGCTTAGCGCGTTATCACTTTTCTTGCACAGGTTTAGATGCAACTATTTAACTATTCCATTGCCTATCTAAAAAAAAAAAAAATATATATATATATCCTGCCTTTGACCATTTATAATTTCTCATTAGTTCTATTCATTTGAGGGGTTATTTGGAGAAAACTGAATTCATCATAAACATATAGACTGCTATTGATGAGAGGAAGTCTTTATAGACAATTTATATTGCAAATGGTCAACAAAAACATAATGTTGTCAACCAAGTGAATGCAGTTTTCTAATATGACATTTTCTGGCGTTTCCAGTGCGTCAGTGTTCACGTTGTGATTTCAGCACTCTGCAGAGTGAGGTGTCATATGAAGCAGCGTGATCTCAGTGCGGTAAATAGACATGGAGGGTCTGCCTAACTCAAGGACACTTCAACCGCCTGCTCACCTTCACAAACACCTTTTTTGCTCTCCCGGTATATTGCCATAGGGACATTGATGTGAAATGGAACGTCATTATTTGACTTTTATCTGTACACTACATCAGACCATACTGGAGGTGTCTCCGTGTGCTGCTGCACAGGGGACGCAAATGATCCTTTACAGTAAGTCGCTCTCCTTGACAGTTGTCTTTGAGTCCTATTCTGCTTTATATACATATTCAGTTTCCTTCAGACAAGAAGGAAAAAGATAGACTGAGATTAATGTTGGGAAATGCATGCACTGTCATGAGTCTAGTAACAAAGGCTCTCTCCAAGAAAAGACATGACAAAACACTGTGAGCAGCACATACATCAAAAGGGCATCCATCTGCATTTGTCTCATTTTGCACCGGGTCTGAACTGCTCTATTAGGACCGAACATTCATCTCTTTGACCTCCATGTAGTCTGAGGAGAAGACGGGGCATGAGGAGATGGATTAGTTGGATGTTCAGCAACACAAGAAAGCCTTGTCATACTGCTGCTGAGCTGCAGCGGGCAGGAACCTCACATCCTCCCAGGGGCCGCAGCGGCACAGAGTACAAGTAATAATTGGCTGAAGGACCCAGATGCTAGATGAGCAAGATAGGTAGAGGTGAAAGAAGAAGCGTCAAAGCCATTATTCCTGCATCATTCATCTTTTACCTGCAGTTCTGTGGAATAAACTTGTGCAAAGAGTCAAAAGGAAACTGGCAAGATCTTAATTATAAAGAACAGGAATAATCCTTCAGCTGATGCTGTTCTTTTGAAAAGATCTGTTGACTTTGCGTAGAATTTTTTCATTTTAATTATAAAATATTGCATTGCAAGACGGTCCTCCTGCAAAAATCTAGCATGTCATGCATCACATGTCATTATTTAACACCAGCATCCCTCCACACAGATTTCAAATGATCCACTAGGACAAAAGACTTCAGATGGACCAACAGGAGTGCATGCAGTGCTTGTTAACAAAAGATGACGTAATCCTGAACATGTGACTGTGAAGGAGCTCCTCTGTGCCCCAGATGTTGAACTGCTGGCTCTGAATTTCGATCCATGCCATCTACTGATTAGAGTTCGCCAGCGTTACCTGCCAATGTTGCATGTGACGTCATCATCACAGTTGTTGCCAGGCAACAAACACAACAGTAGTACATTCACGATGATTCATGAAGCTTTTTAAAAACACTGGTACAATTCAATTTTCTCATCAAATGAGTAGTTCATTCCTCCTATCATTCAGAAGATGAAATATTTAGAGAAAAAAAGCAAGTGAATTTTGAGATGAGATTATTCTGTCAAAAAGTGATGCTTCTCATTATTATAATTAATATCCTTATTCTTGCTTCAAATCCAGAGACTTTTGTCCATTGACTCATTTAGTATTTGAGCAAAGGTAGTGGTAGAAAACCTTTGATTCCAACATCAGGATAAAACCACAACTGAACAAAATATGTCATCTTCTTTTCTAAAATTATGTACTTGAAGTAGTGAAGAAAGGCTTACATTTCATCTTATGCCTAGGGCTTACTCATTGAGATCTAGATGCAATATGTTGTGTTATTGTGTTTTTCTTTTGCTTAATTCTGTTCTATTGACTTCAAATTTAAACATCATTGCAGCACTTGCGTGAAGAGTTTTAAGAACCCAACACAGCCCTGGAGCATGCATTTACTGATTTCAACACAGCGGGAACAGTTTATCTTTTAACATATTGAACACGCTATTTTACTTATACCTGCTATCAAGTTGTTGATTGTCATGAGAGACACCCACCAGTGCTGCAAGGTAATATTGTCCATTACTGCGCTCCAGAGCATACTTCACAGTGTGACACAGCTTGATATTTCTATCCTCTCTGCTTCCTGTTACATTCAACTTGCAAAACATAAAAGAAAATGAAGCAACATGGTGGAAAAAAATGTTTAAAATAATTGAAAATGTTATTAGAAACATTTTTCAAAACAACAAAATTTAAAGGAATAATGACATGCATTTCATTTTAAATATTTTTTTCCTTTTTGTTAATTTATTTTTCTCCTTATTTAATTAATTAATTTATTTTGTGTGAATGTGAATAAAATCTGTTCTGTTTCTTTTTACCTTTACAAATCTTTCCACTCTGCACAAGTTGTTACAGTTGGAAATTAGGCCTGATTGGTCAACTTTATTGCTTATAATTAATTTATCCAATGTGGTATAAAAAAAATTCACGTCTGTACAGTTGTAATATGAAACCACAGATAAAACAAAACAAAACAAAACAAAAACAATTTCGTACCAGGCTGTAAATATGTTTAATTTTGTTGTAATGTTGCTTTTAACATGGGGAATTTGCTCTGTTTTGGTGTCAGAACCTAGTGGTCAGTTGAGGAACTACAACAAAACGTACGCTACCAGTCAAATGTTTGGACACGCCTTCTCTTTTAATGGTTTTCTTTATTTTATTATATTATTTACATTGTAGATTCTCACTGAAGGCACTGAATGAACACATCTGGAATTATTAGTAAATTAGTAAAATAAAAAAATGTGAAATAGCTCAAAACATCTTTTATATTTTAGATTCAGCAAAATAGCCACCCTTTACTTTGATACTCTTGGTACTTGAGGTGCTGAGCACTTGTTGGCCCTTTTGCCTTCACTCTGCAAAGGTTGACTACTTGAAGAAATCTAAAATATAAAACTTATTTAGAATTCTTTCACAATTCTTTGTTTGCTACATAATTGCATATATTTTGCTTCACAGTTTTGATATCTTCATATGTATCTACAATGTAGAAAGTAATAAAAATAAAGAACAACCATTGAATGAGAAGGTGTGTCCAAACATTTGACTGGTAGTGGAATTTCCTGGATGAGCTTCAACCAGGAAGTGGAATGGAAGCCACTTTTCCACTCAGCAGTACAGTTGAGTTTGGGTTGGTACAGCACAAGCAGAAACCGTCCCACTTCCGGGCTGAAGCTCATCCAGGAAGTACCTACCCACTGATCCCTATGTCAAAAGTGCCAAATTTACAGCAGAATCAAATAGATTTACTTTTACTTTTTCTTGTACAATATCAGATACGCAATAAAGCTAACCAATCAATTGTCAGGATGGCTTTGATAGCTTTGTCCCGCCTTTTTGCAACATTATTCTGGATGGTTTGAGGGAAAATGGGCTTCATTCAAAGTCTCTCTGTACAAATCTATGGGTCATGTGAACAGTTAGTTTGTCCATTATTTACAGTCAATGGTGTGGCACAGCTTGGACTGTTAAGTCCTGAACTATGCCGGATGGTTGTAGCTACTTCTGCCAGGTACCAGTGCAGCGTCACACCAGCACCATACTGTGTCTCTAGTCAATAAAATAAAAAAGGGCAGCAGGGGAGAACATCTGGTACATCATAATCTGTCTTATTTGCAAGAAGAGGCTTAACTTTGTCTATAAAAAGACTTCAAGATGGTGCATCTTGTGTTTATCTCTATGTCACCCAGAAGAGACAATCCTTTGTCAACCCACCAAAGCGACTGCAATGTTCCTAATTTCACAGGTTTTGGTACCTCAACAGAAACCAGCATTTTAGTAAAATGTCTCATCTTTTGTTGTTGGAAGCACAAACTTATTTTTACTACACTGCACTGAACTGCACTGTCCTGCTTGATGGAAAGGGGCTGATAATAATCTGCTTCCATGGAAAACGGTTCACAGCTGGATTATTGCTTCCCGCATTTGTTTGAGGATTAAGCCATGTCAGTGGTCAGTAGCCAGCCTCACTCTTTCCACACCAAACCATTGTCAGTTAGAATAGCTAAACTCTACCCCGCCCCCCAGACTGGAAGAGAAAAAGGGGAGCCCTGCAGAAACCCAAAGTGCATATTTCCTGGAAGAATTCTCCCATAAAAAAAAGCTGTTTATTATGATAAGAATCCTACAGTTGTTGAGCAAAGGGGAAAACACCCCTGAGCAAATACGGCCTACCACATAATACATTTATATATTCATAAATATATTTTTTCTCATTTATACTGCGCTGACAAGTTTATTTGCTGGCTGAATAATTTTCAGAGGAAATGTATTCACATGTGTGGTTAGACAAGAGAGGCAGCAACAGCACTTGTGTTAAGATTCAGGAAGGACTCCTGTTTTGTTTGAAGGATATTAAATGAAAACATTACCAAGCCATCCCTAATATAATGTTTTAGAAGAAGGACTCATGACAAATATTGCAACCTTAGTTAAATCCACATTTGACTTTGACACATTTGACACATTTGAATCATTATTTAGGCAAGAGTTAAAAAAAAAAAAAAGAAGAAGAAGAAGCACTTTTGTGCATGAGTGCAATTTTAAAGAGATGGGGGTTACCTTGAATGCAGTTTAGGTGAATAGCTTGAAAGCTACCAGGAAAGAAAAGTCATATTGAAGCACAAGTTTTACACTGTCAGTCATCTTGGATCATCCGTCTTAGCGGCATGAAGATTGAACAATCTCCCTTTCACCTGAATAATTGAAACAGAAGTTATTTGTATCAATCTGGGCTCTACTTTGTGGGCTCAACGTGAGGAAATGTGTTGTGACAGATAGCTCATATCCCTTCTTAACTGGCACTGTGGCTACATTTCAACATCAACAAGGCAGATCTTAAAAGGCTCATCTCCCTCTTTAACTCTTTTACTGGGATATGCGTTTTGTGAATGATGATGATTCATCCACTGCTTGAAATTTACATGATCTTTTCTTTCTTTCTTTTAAGCGTGGATGGCATCTAGTCTTTGAGCTGAGCGACTGTGCTGTCACTGTGGTAATTTAGTCGTGAGAAAACAACCCGTCTATATGGAAAGCCTTCTTATTTTGTACAGACTCTAACTCAGACACAGCGCGCTACATCCAGGACCTGCGTGCCAATATTCTGCTGATGAAGTTTGATGGGATCTCCACCTTGGTGCCGTTTGACCCCACTGCGGCCTCATCTGTCTGGACTCTGACCTGAGCTGACAGCTCAGAAACAAACCAAACGGCTGAACAAAGACATCCTGCAATTTTCCATGGCCAGAGAACAAGCATGTGGAAAGAATGGTAATGCATCTTAATGCAGCATAGCAGAGAAAAACACTAAAGGAATCACAAGTTTAACTCTCTTAATTTAACTTATCTTGGTTGGAAGCGGACATAATTTAATTATGAATATCGATATAGAAGACATTGAGTTCAGAGATGCAGCAGAGTCAGACGTAAAGTGTATTAATATTGTAGGTGAGACCATTTTTGTACAAAGTGAGTAAAGTCCTAATTTTGGTCAGTATTTCTTTTTTGGCTCAGATCCCAAGTGTCTATGGGATCAAAGAACATAATCAATAATAGCTGGGCATCAAGGAATCAGTGATATAAGCTAAGGTAAACTGGAAGGGCATGCAAAATGTTTAATGCCAACCTCCCAGCTCCCTCGGTGGAGTATAATTGATTTATAGTGTATTTCATATATAGGAAGAGAATGTGGACTGTGTTCAGCAAGACTGAGTTTGTTTGTCCATTTTTTGATTTTTACTTATTTGTTTATTTATTTCTTTTGGTCCACACTCTGGATTTTTTTTTTTCCAATCAGCCTTGGAGGAGGTATGCTGTCTCAAGCAGCTTTTCCATCAGTGAAACCATGTGGAGCTGCAGATTCTTCGTGCAGTCTTTCCTGATTTCACAGGCAGCTCCTCATCACCGAAACAACAGCAGGTGTTTTTTTTCTCTCTCTCTCTCTCTGTGTGTGTGTGTGTGTGTGTGTGTGCTGCATTGTGCCACGCCACCAAAAGAATCATGCTTTTGGAGAAAGAAACACTTTGCAATCCAGTTAAAAACAGTCTTTCGCACCTAAAAAATATTACCTGTCATTCAAATAAACTCTGAATACTGAAACACTTCCCACACATTGCATCAGAAAACATGGCGATGATGTAAAATAGTATCTGTTTACCTTTAAGTGTAAAATCTCACTCTGAAAAAACTGCCTAAATCTTGGCTTTTTCAGACTGGAGTTTGTTAAACGTTTCATGTTATTTGCTTGATAAAAAATTAAAAAACTGAAGTAGCTAAAAGACTTCTGATAACATTTTAATCACATGTAAGCAAAAGTGTTGCATCTCGAAACATTCTAACAGGCTGTCAAATGACACTTAACTACAGACTGGATAATTAAATCTTTTTTTCTTTTTTTTTTACATTTCCAGTTGTGATTTATGTCATATATCTTTCTGAAAAAAGAAGAGAATTTCTTGGGGAATATACCTCCTTTCGCTCTCAGCATCATTCATTAATCAATGCGTGGAACAGCATATGGTATATAACAGCTCTGCTTCTGGCATTTTCTCTCTTTTTATGAGAAATTATGACCAGACAAACCTCTACCTTGGATACAGATTGTCAATCTTATCCTGTATTGAACTAAACATCACAAACAAGCTGGTTTTATATGTCAGCAGCCTCACACACACGAACACACACACACACATCCAGACATCAGTAACTTGGCAACAACAACCTCCAGTTGTGTTTATCGCTTTTTACTGTCACCAAGAAACATTTTAATGTGGTTCAATATTCTTGTCACTCTATTTGTCGTGCTTTTTGTTTTGTAGTGATTTCTCTAAGCAATTTACCATTTAAACTGGTCAATATGTGTTCTTAGTTTGCTTTGTTGATTTTTTTTCTTTCAGGTTTGCTCAGACTCGCGGAGGACATGCTGTAGAAATAATTTTTCACTGATGGATCCTCTAAATGCATTTTCTTTTCTTAGTATCTCATTTTCCTCTTAGATGATGAATATTTTTTTTCTTTGCATTAGATTTGAATTTTTATCATATTTGTTAGTATTTATTGAAAAGGGAACTTTATACTTTTTAATTTCCAGTTTATACTTGCAAATGTAAAAATAAAACAATGTTTCTCTGAATTCATGTAATTCTCATTTAGCTGCATAATGTGACAAATTGATATTATATCCTTGAAGCAAATTTTTCAAAGACATCTCATGTGTTAATTATTATGTTTAGTAGAACTCAGTTATAATATTCCTCTCTAGTATTTGTCGATGGAAGTATTTCTCTGCTGTGGAATATTACTGGGGACCCTGATGATAATGTGTATCAGCTTACTATGCCACATATTGATTTCAGAGGCTTCATTTCACAATTGCAAAGTCTTGAAAAAGCAACAAGAGTTAGAAGCAGAGCGAGAAGCAATTTAAGCCCTCCAACACTTCGTTCAATCAATAAAAATCCATCGGCTCCGTTGAGTTCATCATTAAAGTAATCAGGTGACACAAACAACATCTGTGTGGTTAAAACACCCGCAAAAGAGGATTCAAACTTTTTGTTTTCCAACTATAAACAGGATTGCATGTCCATGACATTCCAGAATTGCTTATCTGTAAAAAAGACATTAGCACTCTTGCAGATACTGCAGAGCAATTACTAGAACTGATTATTATGAGTTTGTTTATTCATTTAATATTAATCAAGAACCAAAACCCGAAAAGCAGCATATAGAAAGCAGGCAGTATTAAACTGATATTATGCTGTGGTACAAAGTTGCAGATTACTGCAAGCTGGGAACTAAAGTCGTTATTTATTTAATAGCAGTTATGACTGTTTAAAACCATTCTTTTCATTACTAATGATACACACACCACACCATAAATGAAACAAGCAGCACTGCAGGGGACAAGCTTTATTAAATATACAGAAATGTCCCCAGGCTGAACTTTTTTTTTTCTTCCCTTTGTTGGGTTTTAAGGCAAGAGCAAACCCATGTTTCAGCTATGGAAAAGATTAGTTTTTATGGAGAAAAAAAATAATTTATATATATATATATATATATATTTGCTGCAACTGCAGCCTTGACCTTAGCAAAAAACATCCTTTTATGTGTCAGAAAATACATGAGACAAACCAGAAAAGGGGGGCGAGGGGGGACTGTTGGTTAACTCATGAAAGAGTCTCTTCTGAAAGGATATACCGAAGGATGTCTTTTATCTGAAAGCAATATACCTTTTGGAAGTGTTGCTCTAAGTCATACAACATTTAATTTAAACAGAGATTTCCTTTGTGGATGCCACTGTGGGATGCCCACTGGTGTGGCCGACCTGCAGTCCGACCCCCCGACCACCACATATTTATATATCTTTATACCAGATATTTGTATATTTTTGTACCTCTCCTCTCTCTGTCTTTCATCCTGACTGTCCAGTCTCCCTCCTTATGTCTTCCTTTACCCAGCTGGCTATTAACAGGAGGGTCCCCCCATAAATGATCCAGGCCCTGCTCAAGGTTTCTTCCCAAGAGGGAGTTTTTTTTCTTGCCACTGTTAGAACTTTGTTGTATATAGACACTATATCAATTGAATTGAATTGCATTGAATTGAAATGTACTGTTTTTCCATTCCATTTACATTCTGACTTTCATGACAACCCAGTCAAAACATGTTGGTGCAAACCAAGTGATGCCCCAAAGACTGGAGTGGAGGCTGTGGTGCGTTATCAGTGTTGTTGTTTCTTTGTTTTTCTGCTTGTGTGTCTGCAAGAGTGATCATCCCGAGCTTCGTTTACCTTGTCTGAAAGCAAACCTTCAAAATTTGGATTTTGAGTTACATTCCTTAAAATTACAAGACAAGATTTTGGCTTTGGCTGGGAAGCCTTAAAACCAAAACCCCTTTTAAATAACTTTGTGATTTGCATGAATCTGTGTGCATATGAATAGAAGAAAAAAAATACATTCTCAACCATTTAAAAGTGACTAATGTATGATTCTTTAAAAGAAAAGATATATAGCAATTTTAACTGTCTCTCAGTTAAAATGGCATATTGAGGCATGAGAGCTTAATAAGTTGAGCATTGTTCTGTTAGCTGTGGGGGATTGACAACAAGGTGGGCTGCGAGCTATGGTTCACTGAACCTGAGTGTTTTTTGTTTGATGGATCCAGCGAAGCAAAGAGGTGCTTTAGGTCTGCCCTGCTGTCAGTCTGCCAGCGCACATCAAAGGTTGTATGAATAATTGCCTAATGTGAGATAACAGTTTCCCTGCAAAACACACTGCCTCCCAGAGATGATCAAGTGTTTGCTGACTTTACTTCCTTCACTTAGTAAATCATAACAAATCACTTATTATTTCACAAAATAAGTCTTTGTTTTTCTCTGAGAATGATTTCGGCTTGATTATAACATCTATTTTACATGTAATTAGATGGCAAGCGCGCTGTAAAACTCTTATTCTGCATCAAGCTCTTTGAATATTTCATCAGATAACATACCAACGTTGGAAGACCTGTGCGCTCTCTTTTTATTCAACGCTTTGCATATTGCAATGATCTGCTTGTCTGAGCAGTATTCTCATCCCAGTGAACATTGTGCGTTGAAGGATTTCACCATTCTTGAGCGTTTCTTCTCCAGTTTTATTGCTCTCTAAGAATAGGTTTAAAATCTCTTGGGTGTCCTCGAGTTCTAGGAGAGTTTGAACCGGTAATTATACGATTCTGAGTGTAAAAAGAAGGTATCCATCATAAAATGTTGCGTTGCCTTTCCTACCTTTATCTTACATTGTCTGTGTGTCCCTTCACGGGCGGCCATCTACAGAAAATCTGTCCTTATTTTGAAAAAAAATTGCTCTTCTTTTCTTTTCTTTTCTTTTTTTTTTTCTTTTTTTATCACAGGCCAAAAAAGCTGCTGATCTGATGGAGTGAAGAGGAGTTCTCTGTCTGGTGTCTGTAAACACAGCCTTTATTTAGGTCACTCTTGGCCACAGCATGAGAGTTTCAGCTTGCACATCCTGCTTACCCAGTGCCAGAAACAACTCAGAGGGCAGCTGGGCATGAAGCCATAACAAAGCTTTTGTAGAGTTTTGTGTGCCTTCGACTAAGTTTGTTTCCAATTCAAATTATTATATCACTAACACCATATAGTCTGATTGACCTCTGGTGTTAGAATTCCAAAAGACGGATTAGGATTTTCGGAAAAAAAAAATGGCCTCCTGCGAAGAGAGTAAGAATAAATCACGTGTTTAATTGTGTTTGTGAATGCTCGTTGAACTCATTGCACTGAGCGCAGTTCAGCTATGACACCTCTGCTCCTGGCAATCATGTGGATGTTAACTTTGACGCCTATCCGCTTCAAAAACATTGCTGCAGACCATGTACACCCCTTCATCGCGGCGGCGTTCCCTGGTGGCAGAGGCCTCCTTCAGCATGATAATGCACCCCTGCCAAAAGTTCAAAGTGTTGACTTGGCTTCCAAATTCCCCTGAGGTGCGTCTGATTTAGCATCTGTGGTCAGATCTATGTAGGCCTAACTTCACAACTTACAGAACTCAAAGGTTCTGCTGCTTATGCGCCTCATTGGTGTCTCATATCACAGGAAAGCTTTTGAAGTCTGGTGGAGACCATGCAGAGCATTCAGAGTGTTTTGGAAGCACGGAAGGGGACTTAAACAATATTAAATTGAGAGTTTATCGTCAGGGATTTGTTTTTTGGGGACAGTACCTTCATGTGAAGCGAATGCAGACCCTCATTCTCTCCTCTGCCCATGCCCACAGCTGTACATCATTACTACTTTAAAATTTCTTATCAAAAAAAAAAAAAAAAAAAAAAAAAAACCAAACTTTGAGCTGTTGCCTTACCTGCTGTATTGGCAAAACATGTTCAAATGGTTGGGCTTTGCTCATTCCTCATAGCAAGGCTTCTACAGGG
>JBAMYA010000014.1:11339229-11350012 GCA_037176975.1 Arrhamphus sclerolepis | reverse complement strand
GTGCAGGAGGTGGAGATCCAAGGCTCCGCCCAGACCAGAAGAAAAGGATCAGGAGGTCAGCCGGCAGGCCATGACACTTAGTGCTTAGTTTGTGTGTGTGTGTGTGTGTTTTTTTATTACTTCTATTATATCCTTGAGTGTGTGATGGCTTTTTAGTTGTTATTTTTTGCTGTTGCTGTTTCATTTGTTGTTTTCATTATGTAAAGAACTTTGCGTTACAACTGTATGAAAAGCGCTTTATTAATAAAGTTTGACTGATTGAAGTTTGATTGAACTATTGAAAAAACATTATATCCATAATTCTTTGCATCATGATTCTCTGCTCTCGTGGCAAAATCTCGGTTTTTATAGTTTTCGTCAGCTTTGCATGTTTCCAGCTCCATGCATTGAGTAACTGGTAAACATACAAGAGAGATATGCATGTTTAATTTCCCACATTAAACCCCTGAAGCCCCAAACACAAGTTTTTTGCATTCTAATGTTTAGTGTTATGGTAAATAGCATTAAAATAAAAAAAGATTAGATTATTTTTTAATTCTTGTGGACCTTTGTACTGAAGTTCATTACTAATTAGCAAACAGTCCTGAGCCAGTGGTAGACTGAACCCAGTCTAGAGTGCTTATGATAAAAAACAAAAAAACTTTCATCCTCTCCCTCAATCAAAGACATTGGTTTGTGTCAGAGGTAGGAGTGGTAGGCTACGTCAATTAACCAATCACACATTAGCACTTATAAAGAAAGAAAAAAGTACACACACACACACACACACACACACACATATATATGTACATATAGGTTATACATAGGTTACTATATATAGGTTAATATAGAGAGAAGCATCACATTTCTGTGTCACATTTCCGCTGACAGTAGGCACCTTTAATGAATAAAACATAACACATTTAAAATAGCATTACACACATTAAAATAACTTGTTTAAGTCATTAGGCTCTACAGTATTTAATGTGTACATCCAGAAAGTCTCTCTATGTAAAAGTTTTTTTTTTTGTTGTTGTTGTTATCATTATTATTATTATGTCTCCTCCTCATAAAGAGGAAGAGATCTTTTCAATGCCCCAGGATTTTAAGTTGACCTGTGATTAGCTTGGATATAATGACGTGCTAATGGCACATGTTCTGATTCCAGATGTTCAGCAGTGTTTTGTTTAAGGGGGCATTTGGTCTGGCTGACATAGATTAAACCACATGGACATTTCAATATGTGAACAACAAGTGTGGTATTGCAGTTTATGAATGAGTTCCTGTTATATTTTTTGCCGTGCCTTAAATTTCTTGGATTGGACAGTTTTCAAAAATGCGCGAGGAGGCTTAGCGACCACAATTTATCAGAAACTTCTCAGCAGAAATACACGTTTGAGAGCTGATAGTCACCATCCCAGACAATTAGTCACCATCCCAGACAATTAGCCTAATCAAAAACATCCTGATTGGCTCATTTCTGCACTGCAAAAGAAACTGCAGCTCAGACACTGATTTTCAAGTGAGCCAAATTTTAGCGGGCTTATGAGTTTTCTCAAGTCGGATATGAAATTAAGAACCTTTAGGCGATCACGTTCCATCAGAGATGGACTGGTCCATACCACTGTGAGCCTTCCCAATGGCTCCCCCTGGTTACTGGCTCCACCTAATGCTTTCTACAGATGGGTTTATTGCATTCATTGTTCAAACTCCAAAGACACAAAATACTTCTTTGAATGACATCACTGTTTGACTGAGGAAGATGCTGGGCGTCGAAACGTTAGTCGTGTTGCACCTAATAAAAGCAACTGATCAATGATTATTTGGGTGCTCCGGTCATTCCCTGGGTTCAGTCTACCTCTGTGACTCAGGACTGTTTGTTCATTCTGTGGTCCTGTTTCTGTGAGCATTAAAGGTTTGAGCGCAAGTCACTCCTTCTGTATAATTGTTGAATTGAAGAAAAATTGTATCATGAGTCCGCAACAGAGAGCTACCGAATAACAGAATCACACATACTTGTGGACAGTTTCCGGTGCTATTTTTAATCACCCACTGTTCTGCTTTTTTTCATTTCCTACCCAGATTCCACAATGACGGTAAAAAATCTATCCCTGCCAACAGTGCAGCCTGTTTTGGCACAATTAATGCATACAGCGGGGTACTGAGGGGATAAAATACTGTTGTTTGCGTGTGAAGGTGGAGAATCTCATAAGGCTTGTGGCAGCATGCAAAGCTCTCAGTGTCTTTAGCTTTCTTTATTTGATGTGACACATACGCTGGTTTCCACTGCCAGCCTGCGCACTTGTGTCTCTCTTCTGGCTGTATCATTAATTCAGAAACCATGTGAGTACACGCCTTGTCTCCTCCTCCGCTGTCTCTCGGAAAGATGTTCTGAAAGAGAGATGAAAAGAAGAGTATAATTAGACAGGAGGACTTCCACTATCATGGTAATTGAAGCCGCGCTGTCATATTACAGTGTCTAATTGGCCTTGGATTACGGAAGAACAGAGGACAGCGTGGAGTATTTCCTGTGCAAGCTTTATTGTATTTGTTATCTTGGCATGTCTTGGCCAGTTGACATACCATTGTAGTGTTCCTATTGTCCTAAAGAGCACTTTTTCAAATGGAAAGAAAAAACATATATATGTGCATCCTAATTGGTACTATATCAACTACTGTCTGTCAACAGGCAAAAAGTGAACTGTTTGCAACTTAAATCACTGATGACCACAATCTGACAAAGAGACAGGGTCATGCAGGTGCTACTGGAGCTGAAATGAGATTACATTATATATGCACCATTAAGCCTGCAGGGAATGATGCCACCCCTGAGTTGCATCATAAGTTGATTCATCACAAGAACATTTGTCATTCTAATTATAAGCTCAAATTTAGATCCATGCTAAATACTGCATATTAGTGAGGTGAGGTTACATTTTGTAATTTGAGAAGCAGATATCGTATTATCTTATTTATCTATCGTATCTATCAGGTGAAGGTGCATCACAAAGAGCATGTGAGGTTGTAAATCATAAAGTTACCCGACTTGAGCTGACTTTTATTTTCAGTAGCAAGTCCTTATTTCACCTTCCTGACTTCGCTCATTTCTGACAACCATGAAGCAGTTGTTTTCTCTTCAACTGTGGTGATAGTGGAAACACTTTATACAGTATGTCGTCAGTGTTAACTCTTAATTAATACTGGATCTTGGCTAAGCAACAACACAGGGACAGATTCAGCTTATCAAAATCAGCTTCCCTTAATTTTAACCCTTTTCAATGCCATCAGTCAAACCAACAAACCAATCAGCCTCCCTTTACTGCTATTGTAATCGTACAGAGTATGAAGCAACAAAATTAGAAAGGCAATTCTCTGGTCAAAGTTAAAAAATAAATAAATAAATAAACAACAACATGAGCAGCTTTGATCATAAAACTCCATAAATAATTAAAATTCTGTCGACTGTGTTATATATGCGCTATGTTGAGTGCATATTCATATTTGAAATTAACTTTGTAACATATGTGCAGCTGGATAAAATCAATAAAACACAATAAATACTTAAATTCCTTCTGTCTGTGAAAGGTGCTATATAAATAAACTTTACTAACTTTACTTTACTTTAAATACATTGATATATTGTAGTCTGGTGTATTGCGCCGTAGGTTTTGTTTTTGGTGTGTATTGCACAGAGGAAGAAACTGTTCATGAACCGGGAGGTTCGAGCCTTGATAGACCCGAACCTTTTTCCAGATGTGGTTGAAGAGGTGATGGGCTGGATGGGAGGAGTCTGAGATGACTGAGTTAATCCTGCTGTGGCATCGTGAGGCAGAAAGTTGATCTAAGATTGGCAGAGGGCAGCCTGTGATGTTTTTGGGCAGAGTTCAGAACCCTCTGTGCTCCTGAGGTACCTCCTGAGGTACCTCCTGAGGTACCTCCTGAGGTACCTCCTGGGGTCCCTCATGAGGTACCACACAGTGATGCAGTAGGTTAAGACGCTCTTGATGGCACAGTGATGGAAGGTCACATCAGCGTGTTTGCCGTCCAAGAGAGCGCCTCAGAAATGTGGACTGCCAGGAATTTGATATATCTATTTGACACATAACTTTAGACTTTTACTTCTTGCGTTTTACATGTTTTACATGTATTACTAAATCTGCATAAAGAAGAGTAAGATTATAAGCTTAGGCCGCTTGTACCCAATACTCATACAATTACAATCAAAAATAAATCTCAAATTACAAATGTCAGCCTTTTTGTCTTTTGATGTTGCATTTTTGAAACAGTATCTTCTTATTCCAGTCATTTCCATTTTCTTGTCCCTCTGACACATGTGGCTCACCGCCTGTGTGTATTAGCAGCTAATGAAACCTCTACAACAGTCACTCTTACAAAGTTGGTTAGTTGTGATGGTGATTTTTCTTTCTTTCTTTCTTTTTTTTTTCTTTGCATTTTCCTGGTGCTTCAGCTGACATTTCAGTGCCTTACCAGCTGTGTAACCCAGGATTTAGTTTTTAAAGCTATAGTTTGGGATTTAAGAAACAACCAGTCTTGGAGTTCCATCACCCCCACATAAAATCCAAGGTTCTTCAATGCTGTGGTGACTATCACAGCTTTTTTTTTTTTCACTACTTACTTGGTTTGTACTAATATATCAACATTAAGAGATAAAAATGCAGTCAATTTTAAAGCAAAATCTGCAGTTTTGTGCAGGTTAAACAAATTACAGATTAGTTGGTGTGTGATGGCTGTAAAAATCCTAAAATCATAATCAGATAAAACTGCTGTTGAGCTTAGAATTACATAGTAAAACTTGATAACATGGCCCTAATCCACCCAGTTAATCTCCTGCTCCATTCTTCCCTCGCTCGTGAAGACTCCAAGACAGTTGAACTCTTGAAAGAGTTTATGGAACAAATATGATCTTCAGCTGAAAGAGATCCAGCTGATTTTAAACCAGATGGCTGAGATCTCCTCTTCTCAAAGCAAGAAGACAAAGGACATGGACTTGGAAAAAGTAAGAACCTCTAAGGGTGTCTCTTCAACTGTGGTCTGATTTAATCGTCCAGGAGAAATCGCCGTCGTCAAATATCCAAAAAGTATGCCACAAAACAAGACAAGAAAAAACAGGCCACTACCCAGCATCTGGATCCTTGAGTCTTGTTACTTCAGATGAGGAGAAGAAGAAGCATTTCAGATGTTTGGGGAAAACTTTGGTCTCAATGCCAGTGGTTTTGAAAAAGGAGGCATGCGTTGGAATGAGGTCCTTCCTCGTTTTTAGGCAAAGCTTTCCACACAGGGATCCCTGGACATTTTGGTGGTCCATACTGGCGGTAATAATCTGGGACTCATACCTGCAATGGAGCTTGCTTCTGCAACACAGAGAGACTTGAAGCAGCACCACAAAGAGTTTCCTCCAAATGATTATTGCATGTTCCTGCATCAATGAGCGGCAAGTGTGGTGGTATGGAAGCCTCAGGAGAGTCATTAAAGACAGAAAAATAGTCAATACGATCATGAGGAAGGCTGTTGGGTGCCTTGGTGATGTGGTGATTGAACGTCCCCTGCTGAGACAATAACACCCTGTATCCACCAGATGGAGTTCACTTCACCAAAATAGGAAACAACATTTTTCTAAGTAGCATCCAATCAGCTGTCAGAAAGATTCTCCTGTCAAACACTCCAAGAAAGAACATTTAAGACTCTCAGTAAATGTTAATATGTGATGTAAATATGAATTATTACATAATTGGCGTGTAGTTAATTGTGAAAACATTATTTATTTATTTATTTTAAATGAAGAAAAACACTGCTGTGGAGGTTAGCGCTGAACCTCAAATCACATCTTGGTGGGTTTCACATGTTTTTTCCTGTACATGTTTGGTAATTCTCGGGTAAAAAAAACAAAAAACAAAACAAAAAACAACAATGTAAGGATGATTAGTGATTGTAAATTGTGAGCACATAAACCTGAGCCACTAGCCTAGACATCTAGGTGTACTGCTAGCTAATTTAAATTTGTTCTGTTTTGTTTGGTCTGTCTAGCTACCCTCCATTGGAGCTCATTATATGCCCAAAAGTCCTGGGGAGCCAATTGTATTATTTGTGAAGTTCTGTTTTTGTTTGAAATAATAAATCTCAGCTGTACTGACAGAACGTCAATTATTGTTATTTTCAGGCATATGCCAGCCACTGTTTCTCACTAGTACTGTTTTAAGGGTATTTTTTCTATATACCACCAGCATCAGAGAAAAAAACAAGCCCTGGTCATTTCACTGGCTATCAGCTCTTTTTGTTGACCCAGGTTCTGTGTTTCAAAGGCTCTGTGTGCATGCAGGGGCTTTTGACGAGTCACTTGACGTGACACTCTCCTGCACGAACGGCAACAATCACGATGCCTCTCTCAGCAAAAAGCAACAGGTTGTTGATAGTTTTTTTTGTTTTTGTTTGTTTTGTTTTTTTAATGAGCCAGAGCTATATAGAGATAGAGAAAAAAAGCAGTTCAGTAAAGACTGATAAAAAACTGTAAATGAAATAGATTTGTGAGTTAATGTTTTTACCACTTTTCAATATGTTTATTTCTAGCATGACAGGCACACGTGAAAAAGCATAGAGAAAAAAAGAAATTAACTTCTCTATTCTGTGATCATGGCAATAGAGTGACACATTTGCTATTATATGTTCTATTACATGCATTATTAGCAGTGCAAAAATGTAATTTGAGAAAAAAAAGTAAGACATATGTGTGAATTTTCTGGCCCAGCAGCTGGATGGAAACAACTCGTGCAGTTTGGTTCAGCTGTGGCTCAACGGCTTCTCATGTAGTGTTTAACTCAGCTAAGAAGCTTTATTGTTCCCAGAGAATGATGCTTTGAGCTCAACACACCTCACTAACTCATCGCTGTTCAAATATTTGATTTTTCGCCCCTTTTGCATGAAAGTTTAGAAGTTCAATGTGACATTCAAAGGGATTTGAAGTTGCTGGCACCAGAACTGTGGTGTTTTTAACACCACAAATCAAAATGTGGTTGATAGCAACTTTTTATTTTTTCTCATATAGAGTAAAAGATACTGGTGTGTAGAATCACCTCAACTCTAAACAGTGCTTAAGGATCATAAATGGTTAGAAATGTGTTCATGAACCATTGAATCACTTAAATGCACCATTTTTCCCTTCTATCCTCTGTCTGTGTCGCATGAAAGGATAAAACACTTTTCTTTTGAAGGGCATTTTTTCCCCTTGTATCTGCCAGTCGTTGTACAAGTGCACACATGCACACCATGTCAAGTGCCAGCAATGCCAGCTTCCTGACAAGTAAATGAAAGGTCCCATCGTTCTTCTTGTTTCTTCCCAGGTGACACCCACTGTCCCCATTCTGTCACCATCAAAGAGCTGCGCACGATGCAGAGAACCTCAAAAACGGTCCATTATGGGCTGCCGGGGGGAGTGCAGACACCATTAAGGAATGGTATCGGTTACAAATAATGCATGTCTCTAGTCGCATTCTCATCTTGTGCGAGAGAACCAGGACAGTGCAGAAATACATGTGCACTGCAGAGACCTTGCTTTCCGAATAACGCCCTCATGCTCTCAGACCAAGGACATCTACTCACCAGAGAGACGGCGAAGGCAAGAGCTTGTCATATAATTCCACCCAAAAGCCATTTAACTACTGCATGAACAACAGAGACACAACTACATTATTGATGTTGAAGCCACGGCACCTTTGTCTGCTCCTGATTGTTATGGCATAATGTGGCTGTCTTTGTTGTTTGTAGGACACGAAATATCACAGCTCATAAAGCAAACTGACAGACGAGAGTCCTCATGAGTCTGCATCACCTATCAAACTTTTCATGACTGATGAAATTAAAGACTGCAGGGATGAAGAATATAGTCACCTAAAGAACTAATTTCTTTTCGTCACAAGGTTAAACCCATAACACTATAACTTCAATTTAAAAAAAAGACTAGATAAAGCAGATTTTAATCATATTAAGCTGTTAATGCTTCTACTTGTGAACAGTGAAAAATAAACTTGCCCAGATAATTGTGTTCAAAATGTTTAAACTGCTGTTATCTCCCTGTAATGGATTTTATAAAGAATGTAAAATGCCAGTTTGTGATTTATTAAGATTACACATGGCTTAATCTGTGAGGTCTTGTTGATCTTTCTTCCTATAGAACAACAAATAATTAATGAAACACATTTAGGTACCTTAACATTGCATCTCATGTAATTATTAACATAAATAGCCTTTCCGTATAGAACCTGGCACGATGCATTCTTGCACTATTGACCATTTTAATTCAAAATGAGACGAAAGCGAACAGGACCGGACTGATACCAGCCTTTACACTTTTATTTGTGCTACAATCTTAAGATGTAATCTCAAAACTCGAGCGCTTCACTCTTTTAATGTGAGATGCCATTAAGCTCTGAGGCGTTTATGTCTTTTTAATGAGTGAGCTAAATTGCCTTCATATGCAGTGATTTTTGTGCAAATGAAAGCCTCCACAGACTATGAATGTCAAACAGGAGACTAAATGTTCCTTGGAACATTGACGGCCACAAGGCACAAGGATTCACGCTGATGACCGTGTGATGAAGACGAGCAGAACTTGCAACTGGAAAGTGTTTCAAATGTGATGTACAAAATGCAAATGAATAGCCTACCAGTGAAGTAAAAAAAAAAAAAATGAAGAAAAGAAAAAAAAAAAAAAAACGAAACATCACAAAAATCAGCATGTCTCCATACTTTTGATCAAAAACGTCTAGACGAGTCCCTCGTGGAACACGCTGCATCTCAAAGATCACAGCCAGGTTTGTGACAGTTTCAGCACAGGACAGGATGTCATTTATTTAATATTCACTGTATATTTTCTTAGAGAAAAAGTTCCCAAAACACCTCCCTGCTGTGGCGTCTTCCCTTTACACTTTGACAGCTACATCAGTACTAACATTTGAAACACCTCTTCTTCTGATGATATTCTTCTTACTCTGTATCAGTTCACTTAAATTCCATTTATTTCTATAGCACCAGTTTCCAACTAAAGCAATATTTAGGTACCATAACAAGAAAGTAAACAAGCTCATTACAAGTCTAATTAAATGCACTCAAGTTCAGTCCAATTATATTCCATCTAACTCCAATTTATTATGATTTTATTCTTATTATTCAATTTCTAGCCAAGAGAGCTGAGAT
Organism: Arrhamphus sclerolepis; assembly: GCA_037176975.1. Taxonomy (NCBI): domain Eukaryota; kingdom Metazoa; phylum Chordata; class Actinopteri; order Beloniformes; family Hemiramphidae; genus Arrhamphus; species Arrhamphus sclerolepis. The sequence goes on along the minus strand of JBAMYA010000014.1, from coordinate 11,340,826 downwards.
ACTGCAATGAAAAAATTAAAGGCAGACAATGTGAATGTCCAAACTGTTTTGGTTCCCTTTTAAAATAAATAAATATTGACCTTTACTTGACAGCAGGAAGACGTGAAAGCAGGCAGATGAAGGGAGAATGAGCAGGCGTCCACGGGCCAGGCTGGCTGCAACTAAGAACTTAAACATCTGCACACCAGGGAAACAGCTGAACTCAAAAAAAAGCCTTTGGTTCAATTTCGAAAGTCTACTGTTCCTTCTTCATGTCAGTTTGAGCTTCTGCAGTAGAAAATTAATGAAGAGCAAAGCATCAAGGATGCAGTTTTAGTGGTTTATCGTCTGGACGCTAGTTTTGCCTCTGTAAAAGCCATCTCAGCTACACCCACTGTTGCACATTCTAAGTGTTGTAGGATTCTCATCACATTGTGTTGTCTGACTGAATTCTGCTTCTCGTCACGATATTTATCAAAAACAGAAAAATGCTTCTTTGAATGTACAGTACATTAATCAATGGGCAGCTATAGTCTTTCTTTATTTTAAGTGGTTATTCTTCTTCTATGGGGGGGCAGGGTTTTCAGGAATTCAGACTATGGATTTAATGAAGCGTCATACTTAACATTTCCTGCAGAATCACTGGTTTTAGGACATGAGAATCTGTGTCATTTACAAGGACATCATTCTAATAAGAGTCAATCTTCTGAGTTTAATATTATCATAATTCAGTAATTCTAGAGTGAAATGGAAGTGCAGTACATGAAGGCAGTACAAGGTAGGGTCTGTATTTACTTACTGCATCTAATAGTATTTTTAAGATCTGAGTCTGCACAAAAAAAGTTGGTTCACTTTCATGTAAAATTATATAGCAGACGGGGGTTTGAACACTGTTTTGTTCAAAAACTGGTATGGGTAATTGCTATATAGCTGGAATGCTCTCAAGTGATTCTCTTTGCTTTCAATGAGGACAGATCGCTTAAGCAAAAGAAACAAAACAACAAAAAAACAAAACAACAAACAGCCAATTTAATGCTGCTCCTTGTCAGAGATCGTAACTACTGTGAGGTTTATTTGGTTCATTTACAGCATACCATAACTGCGTTGGTAATTATTTTATGCAGTTCAAAGAGGGATAAAATAAATGTCATTTTTGTGCAGTTTGATAAAGCATTTTATTAGGTGAGCCCAAAGTGAGCTTTTTAGATGTTCTCCCATCTAAAAAAGATAAGCATCAAAGTCTGACATCATTTGTCCTTGGCAATACAGCAGGGGGAAGATAAAATACAATAAAAGATCACAGCCTCTGTTAGATTACGTTAAAGGTTATTCCTTTCTTTCTTGGGAGGCTGTAAATTCAAACTTCCTCTGATACTCAGATCTGATTATATTTTTGTTCTACCGCAAGTACATTATATCTCCAAATACACATTTAGATGTGGGATTTTCGACCCCTCAAAGCTGTCAAGTTTTGGGAAATATCAAAGGCAATTTTGTTGAAAAGGGAATTCAACTTATATATATAAAACTTAACTTGTGTCTATATATATATATATATATGTGTGTGTGTGTGTGTGTGTGTGTGTGTGTCCCATTGGGTAGTGACCATTGTCTGTCT
>JBAMYA010000014.1:11296054-11320505 GCA_037176975.1 Arrhamphus sclerolepis | reverse complement strand
TGTATCTTCCCAATCGGACTGGTCTACAGCAATGCCTTTTTTTTCTAGCTGGATGTCCAAATAATTCTATTAAACTGCTGCAGTTGATCCAAAACTCCAGCCAAGGAAGGTCACATCTCTCCTGTTTTAGCTTCCATATCTTAGTTACCTGTTCTGTTTAGAAATCCTCATGACATACAATGGTCCCTTCTTATCTTCAAGATCTCATTGTTCCATATAAACCACCGGAGCACTTAAGTCCACGTTTGCTACTGCAGGCTACTTACAGTTCCCAGAGTTCCCAAGTCTGGAAAGGGAGACAGAGCTTTTTAGTTTTCAAGCTCCTTTCCTGTGGAACCTGCTGCTGATCCAGATATGAAATTCTGACTCTGTTGGATTTTAAGTCTAAACTTAAAACTTTACCTTCTGATGGAGACTATACTTAATCTCCCCTTTTATACCAGTTTCATTACACGTTTCTATATTTTTATATTTGATGTTTCTCATCTGTTGCAGTTTAGTGTTTTCTTCTCTTTTTTTTCTTTTAGTCAATTTGAGTTGCACTTATGTTTAAAAAATGCTATATAAATAAAATAAAATTGAATTTCTATGTTAAATGTAGATCTTTATGAAGATAATTTTACTTTATCTCTTTTTGCTTGTTTGCATTTTATAGAAAATCCTGTTTCCTATTTTTCATGTTGGTGCTGTATTTTCCACTTCAGCACAATTACATTCTTGAAGGTAATATTGCATTGCATGACACATAATTTTCTACATGCATTAAATAAATAAAATGAATGGATCTAAATCATGTTATGATTGCACAATTGTTTGATATAAATTAAGGCACGCACAAATGACATCCATGGACCATGTTCAGGATGTACATTGATAAGCTTTCATTCATTTTCTTTTGTCACATTTAAATGTGTGTAATTCTTGAAGGGATTGATTAGGGTTGAATTCCATGTTCACTGAGTAAACTGAAAGCAGAAATAAAGGGTCAACAGGAAGCTTTCCAAAAGTGCAACAGCTTCTCCTTTCCCATTGGCTGGTTTGTGACTGGGAGGGCCTTTCCAGAGGCCAGCACCCAGACAGGAAGGGGGGAGGCTGGAAATGTTTTACTCAGAGCCTGGCAGACTGTTTTTACTGTTGTGAAGAGAAAATATTAGGAATCTGAATCCATGGGACAGAAAAGAGGGTAAGAGTTCTTTGTTGACATTGTCTTAACAAGGAAGCAGGTCAAATGTTGTACCTGCAGCCTCCGTTCTAGGACCCAGATAAAAGTTTAGTGCCGCATGAAGTGAGAGAGGCAGGTTTTTTTGCTCCATTTCCTGACTTGCGCCTAAAGGAATTTGCTGCAGTGTGCTGTGGCATTGCATGGGCTGTTGCAGAGGAGGAGGAAGAGGAAGAACAACAGCAGAGTTTATTTTAAATCTGTTCCTTTTGAATCTTACACTCACAGAAAACGTTTCTGGTGGGCACTGGAGAAATTTTTTTAACTCCTCCAAAAACATATTTGCCTCCTACATGAACCTTTTCTGTCATCTTAGAGACATCCTGTGTAGCTTCAGGTCTAGTGTAAATGTTTCACTCTTGTTTCCGTACATGGCGCGTACATGTTTCTTTTTCGTTTTGCTTTTTCTTTACTTGTATTCTGTGTGCAGTCTGGTGGATTTTTGAGTCAGCAAATCTCACTGTAGCTATTTGGCACCAGCTGTTTGTATAATCCTATTAACAGATCCAAAGTAGCAGGATTTTTTTTTCTTTTTTTTAACAGACTTTAATAGTTAGGTGGAAAAGTACATAATTGTAAGGTGACTGTATGACAAATATAGAATATAATAAGCTGATTCGGGCAACCAAAGTTTGTTATGAATGTTCCATAACCCACGTCTTTCAATTGTATAGATCGGATCTCAGGCAAGTTCACATGTTGTTATTGAATAATTGATTCCCATGACACCACTCAGCTACATGCACCAAATAGCAAAACAGATGTGCCTCTGTGTGAGTCATGTCACAAAGATAACACTTACTGAGGAAAAGAGGGAAATCTTGTATGTCTGCGTGACATGTGTCGATAAAGCACTGCATTCATGTTATTAGTCTAAAAGTTGTCAGTTTAAATAATTTAGATTTTTACATTAGTATGAACAAAGATCTCCAGGCAGGATTGTAACATTGGTGAGGAAGAGTACATAATGGTCTTAGTTAAGGTAAATTAACTTTCTTCCACTTGACTTTTTTTTTTTCATTAAATACCACATCTCTGCTTGGTGCATCCAAGCAATTTATAATTACAATATTGTGGAGGCTGGGAGTTACGCGCGCAAAAAAGAAAATAGATTAAAACAGATCATACATGGCAATGGCCAGGATACACCCTGCTTTCATCCAAAGACAACTGGAATAGTCTCCAGCAGCCCCCTGTGACCCTGAACAGGATGGACGGTTAGACTGAGTACAGATGGTCACAGTGACTCTTTCATGAAAGCTTATTCAAGAGTTTGTATGAGCAGAACTTTTTTGAGGACTGTCTAACAATATTGGTTTTGTGCTGGCAGCACGTTGATGCAGTGGTCAACACTCTTGCCTCACAGCAAGAAAACTTTGGGATAAGCTTTCCTTCCCACAGTCCAAGGACGTGCATGTTAACTTAATTGGAGATTGTAACACCGCCCGAAACCTGATTGGATGCCCGTTTCTGTTAGTTAGTCAAATGATTGACTGCCGTACATGGTTTACTCTCGTCACCCACCTCATGTCAGCTTTAATAGACTTTCTTCCCTCATTTTAATGACTTTGTTCTGAACAACAGCGCTGTAACTAATGTTCAGCATAACTAAGACCCTCCTCCTGTACACTCCTGTGAAATACAATGTTTCGATTTCACCTCTGTTTATAAATCAACATCTTTTTACTGCATATATGCAGTATTGGCAGTATGTACAATATCTACATCTGTGCACATTATTCACTATTATTATTTTGATATTTTTTTATACAGAGTACATTTTGCTTCTTTTGTATAATTATAAGTAATTTTTTTCAACTTTTTATAACTTTTTCCGCTTTCTTGTAAATGCATTATAAAGCAAACTCTGAGAAATGCAGAATAAATGGTGATAAAACTATACTATTCCTTGTAAAGGATAAGAGTGCATAGAATTTGGCACCAGAGGTATTTATTATCATTGAATACCTCATCTGTCCTTTCCCATATTAGTTATTTTTTTTAGCCTGCATAATGTTAGAAAGTATGGACATTTATAATTTCTCAGACGTGTTTAAGAAAATGAAGATTTGTAGTGATATAAAATAAACGAAAGGCATAAAATGTCACTTTTAAAATGGTAAAACTACAAAAAGTCAAGAGATTCTGCTTTAAGTACGACTTCATTCTTTGCAAAAGATCACAGATTTCTGCTATAAAGTACTAAAGAGCAGAGGAGGGTCAATGTTTTATTGAGATCATAGTGTTTACGGATAGTTTAAAGTAGCTTTGAAGAGGCCAGCTGAACAACAAATACCATAATTATATTGAAGTTTAACTGCATGAACATTGAGTCACACAATTTTAACTTGTCTTTCAGGTCACAAACAGAAGTGCCTTTGAGGAGACAAGCGCAACCTGGAGTTGGTCCATGATCACAGTTGGCTCGTGCTGTTTTTCATGTCAAACTCAAGTACCAACACAGGCTACCTCAGCTGCAAGCCAGTTTGCACACACCCAGCACCAAAGACGTTGAATTTGAGCCATAAAAAAGAGGACGAGAAGGACAGTAAAAACCTCAGAACGTTTCACTGAAGTCACAAGCCTGCGTTTTGTTGCTTGTTTGACACCTACGCACCCTCTCAGTTCAGGAATATACATGCTCCACATTGTTTGTTTGTTTGTTTTTTTCCTTTTATCTGAGGCAAGATCTATCAGTGACCTTCAACTATCTCATCATTCTGCGTCAACTGATGGAGCAATCATCAGTTTGTTTTAAAAGAGGACAGGTTTCCACTTCAAGCTAAATGCTTGATTGATCTGCTTCTGCCGTGTGCGTTATTAGACATTTAGGTTAACATTTCACATTTACTGCGTACTTAAAAACACTTGGACATGGCGTTGAACATGGCCTCGGTGAGAGACACAAAATGGCTGACTTTGGAAGTCTGTCGCCAGTTTCAACGAGGAAACTGTTCACGTAGTGATGAGGAATGCAAATTTGCACATCCGCCGAAGAGCTGTCAGGTGGAGAATGGGAGAGTTATTGCCTGCTTTGACTCGCTGAAGGTAAGTAAAAGTATTGATTCTTTTATAATTTTCACTAAAAGTTATTCTTGTGAAAAGAAAAATGTTATTAAAAAATAAAGCAAGTTATCATTACGCGTCTTCCTGCGTGAATGGTTTCTCTATTATGTAATTCCTAAGCTGCAGCTCAAAGGTTATGTTACATGTTTTATACATTATTATTTTGCATCCTTTTGCATATTCTTGGAAATTCTCCTAATTTTTGTCGCTGGGGTGGGTTCTGTCCAGTACAGAAGGACAAATAAGCTGCCCTGTCCCAGTTAGACCTTGAGGTTTGCCTATGTTAAAAATAGCAAAAGTTAATGTATCTTTCTTCATTTTAATTTGTCACAGTGTTTGACACGTACAATACAAAGCAAGGCTCAAACATACATTTGAGTCATTTCAAAGATCCATTTAATTACCAAAACATAAGTCAAAATGTAGAAACATATTAGCCAGGACAGCATAGTACACCCATTATTTCGGTATCTTTTGGAACCAGCTTCAGCAGCAGTAACACGGAAGTATTTTTTCTTTTTCTTTTTTTTTTCAGTCTTTCACAGTGTTGTGGAGGAGTTTTGTCCCACTCTTCCTTACAATGCTGATTCAGGTCATTGAAGTTTGCAGGCGTTCATTTAGGAAAAGCTCTGGTCGGGTTGAGCCACCTTCCTTTTCATTTGACTGTGCAAAAGGTTTGGTATTATACATATTATCTTCCGCTGAAAATGCTGATATAAGAGAAATAATCCTGTCCAGTTTTAAGGCTTTAATCTGCCTAATGAGGAATTCCCAAAGTCCCTCGCTGGATTAAGATGCCTGAGAATCCAGACACATGCCAAACCACAGAGCAAAGCTTCAGTTTAAGTCATTATCTCAGTGCCATTATACATTTAGCTTTTCTTAAAATCACAATTTATGAGAAATTTTTTCAAAAACAAAACAAAACAGCAGAAGTACCTATTAAATGCTGCTTGACACTGTTACTTATATTTATATATATGTAGCCAGGAGGATTACGCTCAGTTGATCCTCCTGCCTCTTCCCTGTACGGGGCCACAGCTACCTTAATCCACTCTAAAACATTCACTATCACACCCCAATACAGCTTTGACCTGAGGATTATTCTGATGTTAAGGCATCACCTTATCACTTTATTCTAGGTTTAAGTGCTGAAAGTGTGTTCCCTAGTGGTCAAGAGGCTAAAAGCATTAATGCTGTGTAGTAACAAAAAAAAAAAAAAAAAAAAAGAAGCTCAATGCTATTATATAAAAAGAGCATCACTATTTTGAATACTCTTAAACAGATTGTTGAGGATTTGCATCACACTACATTGCTGTTTTTAGTTTAGCATTATTATGCAGTGAGGATGTTAGATGTCTCCTGAATATGGCAGTGTCAAAGAGGATAATGACATCAGCATGGGGATGTCTTTGTAGGTTATTATTACTCTGCTGTTATTATAAAAGTAACAGCTTTTTTCTTTTTCATCAAAGTTATAGAATAGGGTTAGAATAAAGAAGTTCATCTTCATGAAAATGTTAAAAAGATGAGTAGATGATTTAACCAGTGGGAACATTTCCAAAAGGCAAAAACGCAATTTGGAGAGATATTTTATAGCGGTGGTGGGGAAGATATAGTCAGGCGCAATTGTCCTACAAACCTAAAACTGACAAAAATATTACAGTGGAAAATAAAAAATAAAAAAAGAGACAAAACTAGGACATTCTATCATCTCCCTATCTTTCGGTCTATCAATTTTGGTAAGGCATAGCCTCAGGCTCTAAAAGTTAAACATGTCATTGCAGGAATAGAACCCAACTGCTAAGAGAATTCCAGATTATGTGTTATCAGATTGTTGTTGATGCTGCGTGCCAGTGAGCCATATGTTATCAACAGCTCATACCTTATAGAAATGTTCTGTAACATGCAGGTGTTACGTGCACTTCCTGGAAACAGATGCCATATTCAAATGCTGGTTCTGGGAGTGACAGATGGCTTGTACATTTATGGATTGTTATTGTGATGAGAATGGCTCTGGAAAGTTTGAAAGATGTCATGCTGATAATGTTGAAGTATCCAATGAGTGCAGAAATACAACATTAATATAAATCAATAAAATAACCAGAACAACAAATGCAATAATAATCATCTTGTCTTTGCCAATTCTTAAAATGACTTGGCTACACGACAACCTCAGATGAACAGGACATTAGACATAAAGTCGTTATTTATTCAATAAAAAATAACAAAATGTAGATTTTCAGTATATCAGGTGCACTGAGTTCTGTCTTTTGCTCACACTGTTAATGCATTTTGTCTCAGTTTTTTTTTTATGTCTATAAATAACGGCCTGCTATGATATGTCATCATTGTTAAACTGAGACTATAATAAACCTTGAGTATTAACATGTTCCCATATTCACAATTAACTTATTTGATGGGAAAAAATAGTGACTTCTAAATTAGTGAAGGTGAAAAAAGAATAATACCAATGTTACAAATAACATTGAAATATATAGCTAATTAACATGTTTCTCCTTCTAGTTTTTCTTTTTTTCTTTTGTAACTTCAGAAAATATTTATTTTGAACAAATGATGGCAATCAAATGTGTATGCATTTAAATTTGAGTTGGAGTCAGATGAATATCAGAAACATTATTAAAAGCCTGCAAGAGGTGAATGTTACCCACTGTTGTTGTTCCCATCGTCCAGAAGGAGCAGAGCCAGATCCTTGCAACTAGTCAAAATATATAAAATCTATATAATCATTCAGAATCTAATGAAAGCACCAAAATTAGTTGAAATGAGTTTATTTACTTGGAAGATTGGAATATATAGCAGAGGAAATTTTATCAGAAATGTCCTAGGGTGGTTGATGAAACACTGAAACATTTACAGGATCTGGTAAAAGTGAACTGTTTAAATAAGCCAAGCTGTTTAAATAAAATAAATGAATGCTGGATTTGGTCAGTTGTAAAGTTCAGTGATGTATTTTTGAGAATTTTATACAATCATCGTTCAAAGAGAACAGCTTTGATGGTCTTTCTTATGTTCAGAGACATTCAATCTGACGTCCATGGTCACATTTCCATCGTCCTTTGTCCATTTGAGATGGATTCTTACTGAGTTGACATTCAGCTTCCCCCTAGCATAGTTAAGTTACATTTCTAGATTCAGTGGTGCACTGTGTGGAGTGAAATGGTTTTCCGAAGTAGTGGCGATACTGATAATGATGTGGCGATATTGATCGTGCTGGTGTGGAGAGCTGCCTGGGGGGGTTGAAGGTCACTCATATCCAACAACAGTTTCCTAAATGCTGAGTCCCTGAATGCTGAAACATTTGCAGTGTAGCAATCCTAGAGATGCTTCGCTACAAAATTAACACCACAGGCTGTAAGAAGATTTACACTCCATGGTGAAAATGGGTGGAAGCTAACATCAATGTTACACTGAGAGAAATAAGTCAGCTATCAGAGCAGCTGAAGGTGCAATGAAGAAAGCACTTTCACAACACTCTCTCATTAGGTGAGGCCATGGAAACTGCCAAAGACTGCTGAACAGCTCTGGCTACCCGACTGAGAAGGTACTCTACAGAATCAGAAGCCAGGAGAATAAACAGGATGTTCTCCACTGAACAGGATGAAAAATAGCATGACCTGCCCAAGGCTGTGACTCAACATTACTGGAAAAGTACGTGGGAAAGGCTTCACATAACATCAAAGTGCCATGACCATTGAACCCTGACCACAGCAATCTCCCAGAACAGAAATCAGTAACTGTCACACTGGCAGATATCAAAGAAAATGTACCATGCCCTGACATGATACAAGTCTACTAGCCAAAGAAGCTAACTCTCTTCCATCAATGCCTACCAGCATAAATGAACCAGCTGCTAATAGATGGGACGCACCCAGAGTCGTCCACTCAAGGGTGTACAGTCCTGATTATGAGATATCCCCTGGTTAAGGCTTTGCATAGATGGTCCTGGGACAGTCCAGCCCATAACAGCATGGTGATGGATGGAGGCAGAAGAAGAAACTCAAGAAGCTTGAAAAATACCAAGAGTTGAAAAAGGAAGTAGAAAAGGTATGCAAAGAAAAGACAACAGTGGTGCTGTTGGTAATTGGAGCACTTAGGGAAGTGAACCCTGAACTGTTAGAGTGGTTCGAGATCCCAGTGACAACACTGTAGAACCCTCAGGTTCCCTGGACTCTGGGAGAGGACCATTCACAGCGAGTGGTGGTCAGGGGGTTGTGGTTTCTGCTTTGCTTATTTCCTGAAAGAGGATGCCGTTTCTAAAACAGCCCAAGCTCAGATTTTATAGATACACCTTTTACATCCTGGCCTGACTTCTCCAAAAACATTTAATTTCATGTTGTTTGTATGTACTATAAACTTTTCTGTCTTGATTTGTCTCTCTCCCAACAGGTTTTGAGTGAGCTGCTGAAATCAAACCATTCTTGTCAAACCTTTCTCAGTTCAATAAAGTTAAATCATTTAATTTGTCCTTATGCTCGTTAAATAAAGGTTCATACAAATTAACAAATTTCAGATTCAAGTTTCTGTTGTGTTCTAGAAAAAGTCTTTAAGAGTAAATTTAATTGACAGTAAATTAGGTTAACACAGAGGTTATCACACTTTGCTAATAATATCACAAGACTGCGATGATTTAATTATCAACTGTATCAAGAATTAGCTGTGAAATTTCAGATTAGCATTAAAGAAAGCAGAGCAAGGGTTGTTCTATTGGGTCCTTTACATGTTGTTGTTTTTTTTGTTTTTTTTTCTGAAAACAGGGCAGATGCTCAAGAGAAAACTGCAAGTATCTTCATCCACCTTCGCACTTAAAAACCCAGTTGGAGATAAATGGGCGCAACAATCTCATCCAGCAGAAGACAGCAGCAGCTGTGCTTGCTCAGCAGATGCAGCTCATGATCCCTGGACCCAGTCTGCAATCTGTGGTAAGGTCATTATGACACAGGAGAAATTTCTTTTTGTGTAATATAATGATGCTTGTCGAAAATATAATAAATATTCTCTCCCCTCATAGCCAACATTTCCTATTACACAAGGACTTGGCACTAATTCTAGTCTTGGTTATGGCTCATACATCACACCGTTGAGCCATGGGATGAGCCTCATTCCCTCAGACATCCTCTCCAGCACCCCAGTTCTTGTTCCAGGCAGCCCAGCTGTCACAGCCCAGTGCTCTTCTTCCTCTTCGTCCTCTTCTTCTTCTCCCTCACAGAAGCTGCAGCGTACAGACAAACTAGAGGTATTCCTGCACCACAATGCGTGACTTGACATAAATAATATAATAAACTACACATCTACAACCGTTCTCATCATCATTATAACCACTTCTCTTTCAGGTGTGTCGTGAGTTTCAGAGAGGAAACTGTGCAAGAGGGGAGACAGATTGTCGCTTTGCTCACCCTAGTGACAGCCCAATGATTGATGCCACCGATAACACCGTCACTGTTTGCATGGACTACATCAAGAGCCGCTGTTCCAGGGAGAAGTGCAAGTATTTTCACCCGCCTGCACACTTGCAGGCCAAAATCAAATCCAGTCAGCAACAAGTCAGTCAGACGGGCATGGCAGCCCAGGCCTCAGCTACAGCTTTGGTAAGACAACCTTGTCCTTCTGGTGACTCCAGTGTTTGATGCCATTGGGTTTTCCCGTGGCATTGCTGAACCCAGAACACTATTTTTATTCAGTGACATATTGAACACATTGATGTAATACAGGCTCTTTTATGTATGAAGAAAAGACTAGTAGAGGTCAACTTAAAAAGTATAACAAATTAAAGCATACAACCAGCATTTAGATGAATTGTTTTACATTCTGTTGGCTATTACGTCTTGATACTGGAGACGGTCTAGGGCTTTCTGGTGTAGCCAGAACATCTCTGAATTACAAACATCGAGGCCAAGACTTTCCATTCCATGCTGTGGTCATTGCATGTGCTGAACACTTCAAATGAAAATTAAATGTTAAACCATTGGTAGACCATAGACAGTGCTATTCAGTTTCAGCATTTGGTGATTACTGGCATACATCCAGCCAAAGCGAGCTAAATCGTGATAAAATGAATAATAGTCCCTACATTACAAATGAAAAACAGACTCCATCACCAAATGTTGTGGTTTTCCAAACTATTGTGTATACTCATAAATACTTTGATATAGCATATTTATATAAAGGTATATTCGTGCTATCGAAATATTTAACAGTGATTAATCACAATTGTAATCTGACCATCTGACCTCGATATTCATCTTAAAGGGAAAGTAATAACAGAGCAGTTGTATTGAATGTTGAAAACGTTTTTGTAGGTGAAGTTTAAACAGATTAAATTTGCTTGAGATCATCTTGAAAATACCAGTCTACATATTTATAGAGATTATCTTCACACCACTAGCCAAGCCCAACCAAAATCAAGAACACTCAGCCCTCCATTCCCTTCTTTGTTCAACCCCAATTCCAATGAAGCTGGGACGTTGTGTAAAACGTAAATAAAAAGAATATAATGATTTGCAAATCCTTTTCAATCTATATTCAGTTGAACACACAACAAAGACAAGGTATTTAATGTTCAAATAGATTTTTTTTTTTTTTTGTGGCAAATATTCACTCATTTTGAATTTGAAGCCTGCAACACGTTCCAAAAAAGCTGGGACAGGGGCATGTTTACCACTGTGTTACATCACCTTTACTTTTAACAACTCTCAATAAGTGTTTGGAAACTGAGGACACTAATAGTTGAAGCTTTGTAGGTGGAATTCTTTCCCATTCTTGCTTGATGTACAAGGTAGGCAAAGGTAGGCAGGCAGGCCAGTCTAGCACCTGCACTCTTTTTACTACGAAGCCACACTGTCGGAACACGTTCAGAATGTGGTTTGGCATTGAAATAAGCAGGGACGACCCTGAAAAAGACATTCCTTAGATGGCAGCATGTTCCTCCAAAACCTGTATGTACCTTTCAGCATTAATGGTGCCTTCAAAGATGTGCAAGTTACCCACGCCATGGGTACTAACACACCCCCATACCATCACAGATGCTGGCTTTTGAACTTTGCACTGATAACAATCCAGATAGTCCTTTTATATCCAACCACGACACTCACCTGTTTCCAGTTAACCATGTTCCAAACGGGTGCTTTTTGAGCATTCCTCAACTTTCCTAGTATTTTGTTGCCCCTGTCCCAGCTGTTTTTGGAACGTGTTGCAGACATAAAACTCAAAATGAGTGAACATTTGCAAAAAAACAAAAACGTTTATCAGTTTGAAGATTAAATATCTTGTCTTTTTAGTATATTCAATTGAACATAGGATGAAAAGGACTTGCAAATCGTTGATTCTGTTTTTATTAACATTTTACACAATATCTCAACTTCAGTGGAATTGGGATTGTATCATTGTTGTCTTGGAATGTTTAAATAAAAATGGGATCCAAGTTGAATACCATCCTTCAATGATTCTTCTATTTATGCTTTTGAACATTTCGCCCCATCGCCTGTTGACCAAACGTAGCATTTTGATTGTAAAACTGTGCTATTTATTTGTGTTTCAGTGTTTGTGAATGGGTACGTGTGGATTTTCCACATACTTCATATTCAGTGCAGAAGCTATGTTGCAGTTAACTGATTCTGCACTAAACTATGTAAAACATTGTAATGGGGAGACAATAACTCACTGTATGGAAAATCATACAAATACAAGACCCGCCATTGTAAAGATGAGCAGCGTTAAGATGCTAATCTCACCCCCTTAAACCAGCTACACCAGAGCTGAAAGGACCTCTTGAAAACTGTTTTTGTTTTGTCTCCTCGTGGTATTTTTGAACATGTCACAGACATTTCACAAGCACCACAGAAAAGTTCTGTCAGATTTTAAAAAGGACGATAATATTTATTTTGCAGGAGACATATGGAAAAAGAAAATCACATTGTATGTGCTTGAAGATGCTAGCAACTTAAAAACCCTGAACACAATTCTTAGGTCTGGAAACTTGCAGATTACTGGGATATCACAGACCCAGAAAAGGCTAGAATTATCTACAGTATCCGCCCCATCTTTGCAACCACACAACTTCCCTTTATGCTGCATTTGCTGCTTTTGAACCAAAGCACCCTGTGATTTAGTGGCTTATTCCTTAAAAATGTCGGAGACATATCATTAAGACCGCAGGAACATGTGTGAAAAGTTGTAAAATGTTGAATATTTTAAAGTAATTTTGCTGTTAAGTGCATTTTAAAGCACTTACGCACTTCTTCACAAAATTGTGCTTCTTTGTCCTTTATAGACCATCCACATCCGTCCCCATGTATATTATTATCAATGGTTGCATATGCTTTTATTTATATTGTAAGATTTAGGATTGAAATAAATTACATTTTTATGTTCAGTGCAAGCTGAGGAGGCAAGCATCATTCCATTTAAAGCTTTGGTGTAAATGTAGTAAATGGACCTCCACGTTTGTGCTTTATGACATTGGATGCATGGTTCATCTGCTGATTTGTGATACTGCTTTTGGGCTGGTGCTACTGTAACCAATCTTTCATTTAACAGTAAACATTATCAGTGCTTGCTAAGTGTTCCATTAGTATCCATTCCACAAAGCCATAAAATCTGTGTGTTTTCCAAAATGATATTATGCACTGTATAATATTAACAACACTGATCTCATCTCATGTAATGTCATCAGGTAAACAAAGTACAGTTTAGACTATTCATTGCTGTACATCAACTGACTGCACTAAATTATTGATTAACTGCAATTATTGACTTACTAATTATTGAATCTTTTAGTTAATGTGCTCTTTAATCAGTTATTTTGGTTACTGTGCATGTATATTGTGTTTTATGTGGTATACTACATTCAGATTATTTTGTTTTTGTTTTCCCCCTCTCACCTATCCACAATGCTGTCCTCCATGATGCACCTCTGCTTGCTGTTACCTGTATGTTAATGCGCTTGAATCCCATTGGCCCACTGCCATCATGTGCTCGCTACCTGCTATTAAAAGACTCAGTCGACTGCCAAAGCAATGAAGCGACCCCTCGAGGCAACTGTAGATCTGGTATTTTCACCTTTTGCTTTGCATGTAGCTTGTAATTGTACTTTATAAGGATTTAATTTCTGCCATTGTGGTTTACAGCCTCTTCAAGTCTCATATACTGTAGTCCTTGTGTGCACAGTCACCATCAGTATGTTTAAATGCTTAAATTGTCAAATTTGGTTTATTGCTCTATCTTTCATTTGACTGTGCCCGCAGTCACTTTCGTTGTTTATTCATGTTAAATATAAACACTAGCATTTACAGTATTTAAGAGTGTGCAAAAAGATGAGCAGAGAGAGGAGAAACGTAGATCTTTATATTTCCTTTTGTCAATTTCAGGCCTTTCCACAGAGTATTCTCCAACCCCTTCCAAAGAGACAAGCTCTTGAGAAGAGTGGCTGGCCCAGCTCTCTCCTCACTCCTAGTTTATTGCACTACCAGCAAGCTTTGGCGAACACACAGCTACAGCAGCCCACTGCAGCATTTTATCCCACAGGTAAGCCTCTAAACCAGTTCATTCATGCAAAATTGAAGTTCCTATTTCATGCCTCTCTCATTACCTTCTGTGTTTATATATTGCTCAAAATGATGAATAACAAGCTCATATTAACCCATGTTTTTGTCTGGAAACAGACACATCTGATCAGTTGTGAGTCATATGTGTAGTGTATTACAAATGACACATTAATAATAATAATGATAATAATAATAATACATTTTATTTGGAGCGCCTTTCAGGTCACTCAAGGACAAAATTAAACAATAGAATTACGTTAGACATTCCCATCTCCCCTTTATTTGCCACGGCACCTAGAAAAAAGTGATTTAGCAATTAAACGTTAAAAAAGTGAGCATTTCTTTTTGCTATTATTGCTATTATTACTATTGTAATATTTAATAAACCCCCAGAGCAAAGTTATGTTTCCTCCAGGGTCGTCTCCCATACAGAGTCACTCTTCCATATCAGTTTTTGTTTGGCTTCTTTGAATCAAGGACTCTTGATTCTGCTGCCCCAGCAGATGACTGCAGATAAAAATGCTTTGGGCATCACAGACTTCTAAAAGATATACATCTTCTTACTACAAACATAGAAGGATCTAAACTTCCTCAAGAAGTACAGTCTATTCTGATTCTTGTAGACAGCATCAGTGTTGTGTCTGCAGCTTAACATCCTGATATCTGTAGACTCCCATGAACTACACCTCTTCTCTGGTGGGGGGGTTGGTTATGTTTTGGAGTTGTAAACACCATGCCCTGCTTTCAGGAACACAGATAAAGACGTATCCTGGTGTTAAGGACCCTGGATATGCTAGTATTTTGAAACAAATCAAAATTTAATGCTGGGAAATAAATATTCTTTTACCTCAACTTGCATATAGGCATATAAATGATCAGATTTCTCATATTTCACGCCAATTCAACATGTATCCAGAATATGACAAAGACCTGAACATAAAACAAAACAAAAAAAGAAAGAAATTAGGATGCTAAGCTCGTACGTGGTCATTGTTTGGTTAAGGGTGTTGCTGCTAGGCAGATACTTCGATGGTGATGACAAATGCAAAAAGAAAAAGAAAAGAGAGAGACCAACCAAAGAGGCTTTTTAGGCAATTGAGAAGCAATTCCTTCATGAAAGAGTACAGAATTTGCATGTGCACAAAAATATACATAACACGCTAAAAGAAATGAGAAATCTCAAACCGTGTATTGAACCAGTTGTACATTTGGTTAGCTTGTAGCTAAACTTGACTTACTACCGGAACCAGAACATTGCAGGTTTTAAAAAAAAGTTCCATTTGAAGTCAGATGTGATTGCAGTGTCCCAACAAGCACAGACTCAGCTGAAGCACAACTGATTTTCAACTAAACTGTCTGGGAAACAACGGAATGAGGAAACTGCAATGTGACACACGCAACGATTTTTTTATATTTGCAAAAATGGTTTGACATCCACCGGAAAAATATTTACTTACTTTCGTAAATAAATTATATCTAATAAGTAATTTAATCATTAAAGTGTTTGAAAGACAGCTGACATGATGGTTTTATCTCATTCAAGTGCTCAGTCTGGCTTGCCCTCGAATGATCATTATTGACATATTCTGACACCTAAAGAAGCACATTTAAGTTACCCAGCTTGACAAGACATGAAAGGTCACCCCTATAGTCTCTATTAATTTCTAGCTTTGATTTTGTGTGTGTTTACATACCCTGTAATTATCCTGGTGAGTAATTAAACCACTATAAATGCGTAGTTTTTGTATTTCTTTTGGTACTTGATTTATTGGCAACACTCTGAATGAGGGTCAATATGAACAAAAATAGTCTCTTTGTTAAGATTGTCAAACAAGTGACTGAAACTCAAACAAACAAAAAAACCTGATATGTATCTGGGTTAAACAAATGCATAGGAACAACAGTCATCCATTGGTCGACCCTTGAGATCACTCTAACCTTCAGCTGCAGTCAAATCACAGGTGCTAATGACATTGCAAAGCCACGTGACGACTGGCGTCACACCGGCGTTTGACACTGGAACTACCAGCTAAGCTACAGTTCAACTGATCCAATATATCCTCTTGGAACATCCCAGTTAAATTGTGAGCTAGGCTGCTTGCTGCCAAGATTTCTTGTGCACGAAGAAGAAAACGTACTTGTATAAATAAATCCTGCATTTCAGAGTTAAATCGCCTGGCTGTTCCTCAGTTGAATGTTGTATGTGTTTCGTGTTCCAAAAACTGACCTGTCTTAACTGTTGGGACGTTTTTTTTGTGTGTTTACTAAATTGAAAAACCTTCTCTCCTTCCATTTCATGATCATACAGGTTCTCTTTTGTGCATGGCACCTGCTAACAATGTTGGTAGGTCTCTTCCTTTTATTCTGAAAACCACGTCTCATTTTCAGTAAATAACATTGTTATGTTTGAATGAGATTCTTGTTTTTACAGCGCTGGAAAACGACACTTTAAATCAGGATGCACATTTAAACATTTTAAGTTAATTTGGCATTTCCCTGTAAATATTTTTTGGTTCTTATTTGTGGAAATTTCTTATCATTAAACATTGTGTATATAATTTCTTCTAACATTCCAAGTAGTTACCATCGAAATTTCAGCACTTTGCTGGGTTCTGTTTGTCGGTTTGCTATGCACCATTATGAAAGATTAGGAAATCTGATCAGCATCCCTGAGATTATCTATCTTCTCAAAATTTTAACATCATTAAAACTCTGTAAATGTGACTAAAGAAACAATTTCCATTATTTTATCACGTCTGCTGGCATTGTTACACAAGTCAGCATTATGGGATGTCAAACTAAGGCCAGATTTCCTAATTTTATCTTTTGCCCTTTTATGTTCTCCCCTGCTATCTTGCTTTGCCGCGTGATCACATGCCATCTGCTGGTCTAACCCAATGATGGCTTGCTGCTACTGTCATTTTAGCCTGGCGAGATAGAGAGAAACATTGCTATGGTTACCATAATGCTCCACCTCCCTTTTCATTGCTTTCATGGTTCCCCTCCTGAAAAAGTCCCCATGATGTACAGTGCTACGCCTGCTACTGTCTCTGCAGCAACTACTCCCGCCACAAGTGTCCCCTACGCAGCAACAGCACCAGCCAATCAGGTTTGCTCCTTTTTAAAGCTTTCTGTCATAAATCCTTGAGCTCAGAGTAAGTGCTTCATCTTTAAATCAGGGGAGCTGCTCCGTCAGCATAGAGGTGCCCTGCTTGCATTGCCTTCATAAAGCTTTATGTACCTGTAGACCTTCAGCAGAACTTGTAGGCTGCATCTCATCCCTTTCCTTTATTAAAGACAACACTTACTGAGAATTCTTTCACTTGCAAATAGCAGTGTGGCATTTATTCTTTATTGCATGTTTTATGCTTTGTTTGATGTCAGTGTCTTTTTCAAACTAAATGGAAGCTTAGGATCCTATCATGCAGGTTATTATTAAGTTGTAAATACTTTGTTTGTGTGCATTTCTGTGCAAAGTATGTGTTACTATTAGGTTTTTGATATTTTTATTTTGGTCGTGTCAGCTGCTCCAAGTAAAACGTTTGATATATTGCTGGGTAGAGGGGTATATTTTTCCTTTTTCTCTACTAAACACTGTCTTTAATATGCATCTAGCTGTATTCCTACACATATGCAAAACATTATGTTTAAACTTATACCCACAATAGAGACCAATTTGAAATAAAAATATTAATCTGAAAAAGGATTTAAAAAGTCGAAAACAATAGAATATTTTACCAATTAGTCATAAATAGTTTTTTCTTTATTTTAAAGAGAATTCTTTCTTTTTTTTTCTTTTTTTTATCATTTATCGAGCACCTGGTATTTGTTGTCATGTAGCAAAAATGCATTTGAATGTTTCCTGTATGCCACTACTCAGTGACTGTCTTTTATTTCTGAAACAGATCATCCTCAAGTAACCATCAGAAACAGAAGTCAGTACCCTGACACTGCCGGTAAAGGTCCCGAAAAGCCTCTCTGTAAATATTCTATCAATATTACACCCGACATAAAAGCTGCATGCTGATCCCAACACAAATGAAAAGCCTGTAGATGTTAATTTCCTTTGTTATGTTCAACTATATTCAGTGACTCTGATATTAGGATTGCATTGTCTTAAAGTGTCACAGAAGATTGTTGTATGCACTTTACACCTGCATCTGTAATGTGCGTAACATGTGCACCTAAACAAGTTCTGATGAAGCCAGGAGTTACAAGGCACCATGTCTGTTATTCGAATACTGCTCCAGTGCCTCCTTGATGGGAGAGGTATTTATGAACTAATGGAACCAGAGGCCTCGTGGGAAGCGGGCCAACAGTGAAGATGCAGTAACAACACCTTTATACCAACCGATTTGGGAAAACGCAGACATGTTGCTCACTTACCATTTTAGCATGTAAATATTTAAAGTGGAAAGGATGGCTAATCTAATCTTAAATCAGCTTTCATTGTGTGGACAGTACACTTTTTTTTAATGTCAGGTATAAAAGACTTGTATATTGGGGATTGTTACAGTTTTATCATAATTATTTAGATTCCTCCCCCGCCCCCTTATTGAATGTGCTATTTAAACTAAGAACATTTTGTTTGTTAATGTCTATCCATCTGGTGCCAGATTGAATGTTTTTAAACAAACCAGAGAAAGCACTTATTGAAACATTAAACTTAATGTTATAAGGTTTAATTTGACAGCAGGTTGGACATCCCTTTAAAAAGCTCAGAGATGAGCATGTCTCTCCACTTGTCCCCCAGAGAGCTGGATCAGTGCTCCACCTCCTGGTGTGCCTTTGCATTGCATTACAAGTTGTTTGCTGAGAGAAAAATACCGTGTAACCAATGTGATGCAGACACCTTTTCTAAATTATTAATTCAAAAATACTATTGATGCTCTTGAATTAACAATGGATCTGTAAGTAGTTTTAATTTGTTCAGCTTCATATATGGTATAGTAAACCATGTGTATATGAAGAGTCACTGCAGATGTGAACGTTAACTCACTAAAAGGTTGTGGAATTGCTACTGCTTATATCCTGAAGACAAGTGTTGTGACCATGTAAGAGTTGATTATTGTGTGAACGTAATGTTGCAGTCAGCCACCAGTACTGTAGGCCTCCTCTTTGAATGTTGCAAGTGCCTAAAGAATAGTACATGCAAAGACATCTAGGTGTATTTAAAAGGTTTATCTGAAAATCACTTAATTAAATCTACAACTTAATTCACAGAGGTAAATGTACATGTTTTGTAATGCCATGACAGTGCATTAGTATTTTGTAATCAGATGTAGTCTCACGAATATTTTTTATTTCAAGGATGTTGAAAATCTCTGTGTGTACTATGTATAGGAGTTGATACCCTGCTGTTGTATTATTTTATTTCACTTTTCAGATGATAAAGTAGTTTACTGGGTAAAAAATATAAAACACTCTCAGAGGTATATTGGAGCTAAAAGATTTTGTTGTGTATGTTTGATGCCACAGTGTACAAAACGTCACTTTTATTTGAAATTTATACCAGACAGAATGAGAGCTGTGTCTGTTAAAAAGAATAATTATTCTGTCCTATGTTATATTTTCTTCTAAACGTGGTCAGATCATCAACAATCACTTTATCGCTATCTTTACTGCAGTAGTTCACTTTTTCCATTGTGGGTTTTCCTTGTAAAATGCTTTACACTTTATGAACAGCATATTAATAAGAGTACACTTGCATATTTTACTGGTTTGGAACAGTTTTAAAATGTATCCTCTTATATTTGAAGATGAATGTAATTTATTAATCCAACATTAGCTCTGCTAAGTTCCTCAAAGGACCTTGATCTATTGTATTAGCCGATGAAAACCTGTTTCATTTCCAGGGACTGAATGTTGCAGAAAGGAGAAGCTGAAAGTGTTTTATATGTGTCACTGCCTTGTCACCTGTAAGAGAAAATGGACCTTTCTATGAGCAAGGATGTAGAATTGTTTCTTATGCACACAAGTGCATCATAGAGGCCACATTACGTAACATTCAGTCATAATGTGTTGGGTTAGCTACTGATCTTATTAGTGATTAACAAATGCATTTTGTTTGAATAGTGTTCTCTTTCCTATATTATTGTACAACAAGAATGACTAAAATAATGTTGAAATTAGCCTTTGATTCAGCAGCTGTTTAAACTTTGTTGGGTTTCAAAATATGATAGCTTTAAAGTCTAGGTTATAAGTATATTACTTTTCTCTTATTTATTTTACCTGCATACTTGTGAATGTATGTGTTACCTTTAAAACAAAAAGCTCATGGTGATTTATTATTTCAGTTTTTCTTTCTGGAACAGTTTTTCTTTCTCTCTTTTAGAAAGATGAGGACAGTAAGAAAAAAGTTGCGCCTGGCTTACTGATGGAAACATTTTTTTTCAGCACTTTCTCAACTGTCAGACTGCAAAGACATGCTTTTTTTTCTTTTTTTTTTTGGTTAGATCTGCCTTATCTTTGTTCTGCTCCTGAATTTGTATTTGTTGTTCAACAGTTGTGAATTCTACTTTGTTTAATTAAATAAATTTCACTTAACTTTTCTCTTAAAAGCCAACTGACATTTAAGTTTGAGGTTCACAGATTGATTTACAAACCCCAACAACATGCTGTAAGGCTTCATTTAATAGGATTTCCTGACTTGCTGTTGTGTGTAGGTAGATTATAGGCAATGAAACAGCCATGCAGGAGCCATAATTTTCAATCATGGCATGAATTCCCAGTTTCTTTTCTAAACAATATTTGTGCATAATTAAACATTTCACGTGGACAGTTTGGTTCGTGTAAATTCCAAATTGTGTAAAATCTTATTTACTACAAATAAATAAATGTCATGATAATGCAATGCTGTCATCTCTGTTTTATTTTGTAGCATAGAGTATGATTTTTAATGTTTTTTCTTTTCTTTTTTCTATTATTATTGTAATTTGAATACCTGCTTCATTCTGCTATCCCAGATGTTATTTGCGTAAGAGAGAGTACACTCTGGACAGGTCACTCGTCCATGACAGAAGTCATCTCACGTTAGAAAAACACATTTTGTGTAGACAATAATTTTGAAATTTGAAAGCATAATATTGAATATATCCCTGTGTTGTAAACAGTATGGAGACTTCTAATCTCTGGAAGTAATTGCAGAGATGTTTCTTCTGTGTCAGGTGTAATGTCTTTTATGATGCTTATTGGGTATCGTTAGAGATAAATAAAATAGTATATTAGTAATAGAGGAAATCTCTTTCCATAATGTTAAGCAGCTTTCATATAACATCCTCAAATTTAGCCAGCGGCACAAAATGGAGCGTTACCATAGCAACAGCATCCGGTGCTCTTTTCTTCCCCCCCCCCCCCCTTGGATACACATCCACGAGCGGCCTCTCTGATTGGACGAGCTCTCTTTGGATGTCACTGGGGCAACCGAAGGATGGGAATTTTAACACATGAGCGGAAGTGTCACCGCTGAACCTCACTGGCTCCCCCAGTGCGGTTCCCACTCAGTCACGAGTGAGCTGTACAAAGCGCCGAAGCTGCCATTGGGCTGTACGCACGCCCATCTCATGAAGGAGGACCTTTTTTTTTTCTTCTTTTTTTTTCTCCTTCTCCTCTTTGCCTCGGTACGGGAGCCGAGCGGGGACCGGCTGGTTACGCAGCGGCCGTGGGTCTCCACCCGAGAGTATGGCGGCTGGATCTGCACTGGATAGCGGGGGAGACGCACAGACATGCCAGCGATGGTGAAGAAGAAACAAAGAGACGCAAGGTCTTTAACCCAGTGTCGCTTTAGTTTTACTTTGTGCTGCTTTTTTGTGTCGGCCCGCAGCTTGAAATATTGCGCCTGGGAGTTCATCCAGCGTTTTTCCAGCGTCCTCGATGGAGCAAGTTTGTTTTTTTGTTTTTTTATGATGCTTAAAGAGGGGTGAGGAAACCAGATGAGAACCCGCACACTCCACATCATCGAGCTGTCTTTTATTCCTCCCCTGTCCACGTTGCGGACAACTGCGCTCCTCGGATGCTCGTGTGGCTGTCAGTGTCTGGCCTGCAGTGGGAATTTCTACAATGAAATCCATCTTGGGGCACCGAGTCTTTGTGCTCTGCCATAGCTGAGCAGCTGGCCAGCAAAGACAGCGTTATTGACAAGCCGTTCAAAATGGGACACTGAGTGGTGAAATGTGACGCGTGCGGGAACATTTGTGAGTTCGTTTCAATGACGCGCGGAGATTAATACCTTACGTCTTGATTAAATCCACGATGCGCGAGTATAAAGTGGTGGTCCTGGGCAGCGGTGGGGTCGGGAAATCCGCCCTCACGGTGCAGTTTGTCACCGGGACGTTCATCGAGAAGTACGACCCCACCATAGAGGATTTCTACCGCAAAGAAATCGAGGTGGACTCTTCGCCCTCGGTGCTGGAGATCCTGGACACCGCCGGCACCGAGCAGTTCGCGTCCATGCGGGACCTGTACATCAAAAACGGGCAGGGATTCATACTGGTCTACAGCCTTGTCAACCAGCAAAGCTTCCAGGACATAAAGCCGATGAGGGATCAGATCATAAGAGTTAAAAGGTTGGTGCACAGAGAAAGAGTGTATTGTCTGTAATTTTTCCCTCACACCTTTACTGCCCCTGTGGGGGGCCCTGTAGTTTCAGGGTGGGCTTAGGCCTGGTCTGGAAAGGTGCAGTGCATCTACAAAGCAGACTAAAAAGACACCATCTGCCCTTTTTTATTTCAGTGTAAAAGTTCTCACCCTCATCTGTTGTAGGTTGACAAATGGCACTAACACTGTTCTCCACATTGTTATATAGATTATCTGCACTTTAACTTAAGATTACTGATCTGAAGACAGTCACATTATCCTTTAATTTGATCTGCAGAGCTCTGTGGCCCTGATAGTCCACCATGCTGGATGCTGCAACCCCTGTGAAATACCCAGCTGGGAATACCCAGGGTTCAGTGCAACCACTGGTTGCACTGTTCACTGCACTGTTCAGTGCAACCAGTCTTGGGTCGGGGAAGGCACGCTACTGTCAGCCTGGTCGTCCAGAGGAGAGCCCATGTTTTTTAATTAACAAGCCGCTCAAGCTCTTTGGGAAGAGAAGCACAATTGAAAGTGTGAGATTGCCAGATGTCTGGCGATGTAGCACAGACAATCCAGATATGAGGTCACCAGAGTGAGCTGCTGGTTGATGCCTGGGAGATGATAGCTTAGGAGCCACAATAACACTATCAGTCCATGCACTGTGCTGTACTGCACTATACATTCGCCTGCTGACATTGCAGGATGTCATAAAACCCACAGAGAGCTTAAATGTGCGGTGTCATAGATGCAGCTGCTTAAAAAAAAATTGCTCCACATGTTAGACCAGTTTGTGTGTTTCATTGTGCAAGAAGTGTGCACTGACAAGTGGGTTCATTAGTCACTTCAGGGAAAGCGTCAATGGAAGTTTGTATTAAAAACTGCAGCTCATTATAGTTTACAGATACAGCTAACTAGGAACTAAGTTATCCACTTTTTTTTCTAAAACGTCATCCTGATAACTGATACCAATTATGATTTCAGATGTTGTTTTTCTTTAATATTGTTACCACTATTATTATTGTTTATATTATGTCTTAAGGTTTTATGCGTCTGTAGGAACCCAAATTACTGATTTTAAAAAAGAAAAAAAAACTGTCCAAAAATACACTACATTTAAAGCAGCATGAAGGAATTTAGTCATTTTCAGTGTTTTGGTTCCCACTAAAGATGTTAGAGGTTCAGTCGCTTTCACAACACTGCTGAACATTTACTTTTGTTTGGTGTCACTCAGCTTTTCTTTCATCCTTATTTTCTTCATCATCTTAGTTGTTGCTGCCGCGATGTCCGTTTCATCGTAGTTGATCTGTGACATAGTAAGCCATTAATCTGACCGGGACGGGAGAGAAAGTTACTTTGACTTATTTTTTCCCAAAAGCATGCTGTATAATCACTGTTGCTAGGCTTTGATTTGTGAAAGTAAACATATATTCCTTTAAATAAAAAAAACAAAACAAAAAAACAACAGATATTTCAATGTGGGAAAAAAGGTCCTTTGTTATGCTTTAAATGCAGTCCAGAGAAAATGTATTTGAATTAAATGAGGAAGCAGTTAAAGTTCTATGGTTGTCGTAGTAAATATTTGAAATTAGTTTAACAAAACGTCACTTGAAAAGGGTAAATCAAGGACTATTGCAACCAAAACAACTGAAAGATTTTCATGTTGAATCCTTTTATTTTTCTTTTGTCCTTTTGTCATTGTCAGTCCATATTGGCCACGATTAGTTGAGATTGATTCCATTATATTATTCTATTCCATCTATTACTAGATGATGAACATTCAGTTGAACCATGGTCGAAGGTTGTGTTTCTGTCAGTTGTGGCAGTCCTGCCAATATTTAATCCATTCTCCCACCTAAAAATAAAACATAATCAATATGAAGATGTGTATTTGTTTGCTGCATGTAGATTTCCTCACCTGTTTTGATTGAAGTTTTCTAAAAGAAGAAGAAGGTGGGGGGGGGGGGGGGGGGGGGGGGGGGGGGGGGGGGGGGGGGGGGGGGGGGGGGGGGGGGGGGGGGGGGGGGGG